>VZTL01031834.1:0-47013 GCA_013400535.1 Scopus umbretta
TTTGTTGTTTTTTTTTTTAAATGTTGGGTTGGGTGTTTTGTTTACTGGAAAGACTTCATGGGTTTTTGGTTGATTGGTTTGGCTTTGTGGTGTGCAGGAGAATGCCATCTACATACCATGGTACTGTTTTCTGATACTGTAGTACTGTTTTCTATTTATTGTGTACCATATGGGCCAGGGATTGAGTATAAGGAATAATTTGTGTGAACTTCACCCCTATTTCCCTCATTGAAGGTAAGAAATTTCTGCTTCTGAGACTACAAAATCAGCAAATAAAGACTTGAACATCAGGTCGAGAGCTTTATTGTAAATTACAGTCTGTCTGTTTTAGCCTGGTAAGCAGATGTGGTCTCTTAGCATATCCGTGTTGGAGGCTGTGGGTGTTTGAGAAAGGGCGAGGGTGACATCTGTTCCTGGCTCTGTGAGTGGGTCCCTTCTGTGCCCGAAGGTGCTGGACCCTTCTCTCCCATCGCAGTCCAGGTGAGAGGAGGGACTTAAGTGCCTGGGAGCTTTTCCTTGTTAGGATTTTATAGTTTGTATCTAAAACACAGCTGGCTCTGTGATTAGGTGCATTCTCAGATTAATTCCTTACTTCCTTTTGGCAATATTTTGATAGGCTTTTCTTTGTCTGCCAGCTTGCAAGGAGCTGGGTTGAACCTAGCCTGAATGGGAATGCTCCCTAAAGAGGGGTTATTTGTGCAAACCAGCTTTGTAGAAGCTCAGCCTGTCCCTGGTCGCTGGGGGATCGTAGCTTGGCTTGTTCTGACGGGTTTAAATGCGTATTTCAAAACCCCTCCTTTTACTAGTTCAGTGGGCTTTGGGTTGGGGTTTGGTTTTTTTGTTGTTATATAGAGTGGATCAAGATGAATTATTCACGGTTTTAGGACATCTTGGTGGATGGATGGTAAGATAGGGGGCCTTGTGTACCTCTGTGAAGACTCCTAGCCAAGGTTATGATGTTATGCATCTTGCTCCGTTTGCTGATTGTTCATCTCTGCAGTGGGCGATGGCTCGGGAGGGTGTTTCCTCACAGGAATGCTGGTGACTTGTTTCTGCATTCCCCATCGTGGTGGAGCTTACGCTGAGCTTTCTCTCATGATTTCCTCTTGTGCACTTGGATTCTGTTAAGTTAGAGCATTTTTAATAACCTCCCTTGTTTATTTTCTTATATAAACACGTGAACAGGTCACTGCTGGCAAGTCTGTTTCTACATACCTGCTTTTGAGTCCTCATTTTCAAATTACAATTTCTACCAACTCTGTCCCTGGAAATAAGGAGCGGGCCATGCAAAGGGCAGGTGGGTGCCCAGCCAGAGGGGTTGGCTTGGGAGCGCTCCGTTGCCTCATGAGACAGGAGGATGCTGCAAAGGATGGGGCAGCAGGCCGTGGCCTGAGAAGGGTGCAGCTCCGTTTTGGGGCAGGCCAGCCTACATCTGCAGCAAGGCATGGGACCGTCTGTGATATTACAGGCTGTGAAAGCTTCCTGCTGCCTCCCTCTAGTGCTTGTTGCACCTGCAATGTCCGTAGTCCCTGCAGATAAATGGAGGTTGCTTCTTTTTGCTGCCTGTTCTTCCTAGGGTTTCCTTATGCCCAAAGTGGCTCAGCCAACCAATTCCCAGAGCGCTCCCTTCAAACTTTGAACTTAATTTTGCCAAAGATATCATGATACAGAGGGGAAAATGGCGAGAGTTCATTTAATTAGCTTCACCTGGCCACAGCCTGTATCAGCTTGAGGACAGATGACTTGTTAGTTACTGTCTGAATTCATAGTAAGAGGGATTGCATCTTTGTCTGTATTTGTCTAAACTCGCTCTGCTTCGTGTCTTTGTGCAAGGTGGCCTATGTGGTTTGAAGTGGAAAGGGCAGGTAGGATGCTAGAATGGTAAACAGTGCCCAGCTGAAAATAGAAGAGGCCTCCACCGCTAGCAACATCTGAAACAGGAAGAATAACCCTGATTTTCCAATCTAGGGACCAGTTCTCTGGGCTGGCAGGGATTTGGGGCAAATGACCTCTCTCTGAGACCAAGACATAGCTTTGGCTGAGAAAGAGAGCGGCTTCTGCCGTTACCCTCTGGAATGCAGGTGAAAGAAATGCACGTTAGTAGTTTCAGCACAGCAGAAAGTAGCAGTGTGGAACCCTCAGAAGAGATTGACTCAGCCTTGCCAGTGGTTTTATTACAATATTAGGCACGCCATGGTTTCAGTGTACTTTTTAAGCATTAAAGTGTGACTTGTGAAAACCAGTGTGAAGGGAAAAAATGGGTGCCTGTGGCTGGCATCAAATTTACATATGCAAAATTGTATTGTGTTAATAAGGGAGTTTAGGGGTTTCCTTCTTTTGTGATCATGCTCAGTTGTTTTTTTCTGATTCTGCAGTAACTTTATATACTTACAAATGCCTCAAACCAAGGGGGAAATAAAACGAACAGTGATAAATTGGTAGGGTCCTTTTAGGTCATCAAATTTTGGGGTTTTTTAATTATTTTTTTCCGGTGAAAGCAGATACAGGAATTCTAATGCCTTCTTGCTGCTGCACATATTATAATCACCCACTTATAACCAAATTTGGATTTGGGGAATTGACAGCTCATGGCTTTCCTGCTATGCGAGTTATGCTTTCTCAATTCTAGTGTTTTTTCGGTCTCCTTGCAGGATCGGCCACTTTTTCGAATACTAGTCTTGGAGTTCAATACCAATAAAAACATACTTGTTCTGGTCACTTCTGATACAGTGGGGTTTTTTTGTGTTGTTTTGGTTTGGGTGTTTTTGTGGGTTTTTTGTTTGTTTGTTTGTTTTGGTTTTTTTGCAAAGTAGGCTGTGCCTGGTTAGCTGAGGTCTTTGATGGTTCCACCTTCTAAGGATTTATACTGGTTTTTGTAAAGGAGAAATACAAGAAGTGTAGCTACAGTTTCCTTCTCACAGTCTTTGTAAATGCGTATCTTGAACAAAACTAAAAAAAAAAAAGACAAAAAAGCGCACTGTTTCTTTGGGGAAGTTCATTATCTTCGGTTCAGTTTGCATAATTCTTTGAGGGGAATTCACCTCTAGGGTCTAGTTCTGTGCAGCTGCGCACCAGGGATAAATAAGCAGCCCAGCTTTGAGGTCGGGATCTGGCCTCTTTAGGCAGTCCTCTGTGGCATACCGTGGACGCCACAGACACAGGCCTGGTATTTTGAACTCAGAGTTTCCAGTAGATGTTGTATCTGACAGCTGAAGAAAGGAGACTGATACACTCTCACATGAGATCAAGGGGCAACATTAACATCTGCAGAAAGAAAATACTTTCTTCTTCTTTTTTCAGTCTCTCTATGCAGTTCAAAATCCTATTTCTGGAAACATTTCTGAGGTGGAAGAAAAAAAAAAAAGGGAAGATTTTTGTGAAAGTTTGTTTTGCTTTTTTTTTTTCAAGTGACTAATAGACTAGCCAGTTATCCTTTCTAATGAACCTTGTACTAGTTTTAAGATTCTTCTTTTACAACCGACTGAAAAAACACACTTTATTCCTAGTATTAAATTGAACGTGTTCATTTAAATCATCAATGAAAAATTAAATGTATTGCCTCATCCACATTAAGATAATGTAAACTATCTCTAAGTACATGCAAAGCATGGGTAGATATTGGTATTATGAATGTGTTAACTGAAATCCTATTTTAAGGCATAATTATAGGAAAGGACAAGGCTGTAAGATCTGGAATTAGATCAGTTGGCCCTTTGTCCTTTAATCTCCATAACAATGCTGGTAATTGTATGTATATAATAAATCTCAACAGTACACTCCTTTGTCCCTTTTAAAGGAAAAAAAACTTCACTTTGTCTGTAACTTATTAAGGACTTGCATTTGGACATGTTCAAATTTCTAGGAGATAGTTACAAATAAAAAAGTCAGGCAGCTAACAGAAGCAAATAATAATAATAAAAAAATTCTTTTATGTGTTGTTATTGTTATAAAGTGTTTAGCTGTTTCTTCATAAGATAAGACTTTAATGGCCAGTGTCTTCCAGCACCATGTCAGTGCATTTTTATCTTCTTCTTGTCTCTTTCTCCAGCTGTAATGACTTTTCATTATTGCTGAAAGGTAGTTGATCTAAAATAGAAATGTCTTAACACAGTGTAATTTTTTTATGTGGATTTGAGACTATGTGATGAAAGTATAATTGCTTCTGGGCTTTTATTGTGAGTGTGTGCCCAATTCCTCTGTGACATTGCAATTTCTGATCTCTGCTGTACACTCGTAGTAAAAGATCCACATTAAAGAAGTTAATAATTAGCTCTCTATATTCATGAAATTGAAAGCTTAAAATGCTTGAAAAAAGCAGCTATATCCTTAATTAACTTTATAACCATATAACATGCTTTTAAAAACAAAAAAAAAATTAAAAATCCCCCCAACCAGGCATTGTAGGCTTTTGATGATTAAAGCATATAATTAGTTTATTGTACTCTTTATTAAGCTAACTTTCTTTTTCTTTCTTGTCTGCAATATTTTGCAAAGTACTGACACTGCTAGTGAGAGTATATGTGCTGAGCTCTAGCCAGCAGCAAATACTTGCAGGTGGATGAATCTGGAACAGCCTTAAGCGGTGCTCATTTCCCGGTACTACAAGACAGACCTCCAGTATGTGGTTTAACTGGTATTTAACCATTGTCTTCTGACTCAGTCGTCATACTTTTAAATGTATCTGTTCAACTATTTCCTGGTTCAGTGTGTGAAGCGTAATGCTTCAGGAGGAGCGAGCAGAAGGCCAGAGCTGCTAATTATTTACTGCAGAGCATACTTTTCCGTCTTCTCCACCCCAGCGATCTCCTGATAATGGAGTCTAGTTCTCTTTATGGTGAAATTGGGTAGGACTTCATCTAAGAGGTGCAAATAAAATAGTTCTCTTCTAAAATTCTGAAAGTTTCAGCAGGCTGAAAAAAACCCCAGCATTCTTCCTTTTCATTCATTTGCACTGTTTTGCTTTTTTTGACTTGAGGAAGGGACTGCTGTTTCTCCAGCAGCAGTTCTGGGTGAATCACAGAGCAGCCGCTGCTCCATCGTAGCAAATCCATTGTCAGCTCGTTGTGCTGTTAGCAGACAGAAAGTAATTTCTGGTAACTTGGACTGTGCCCCATAGGTTATGCTTATGTGCAAAATTCTGTGCAGTGCATTTATGGTTTGGCTTATAAGCAGTGTGCACAGTGATTCTTGGTATGCCTAAGTTTAAGGCTATTCACGACAACTGACACAGTTGCTACTTTTTATTTCTTTTCCAGCTCCTTTTCAAGGTAAGAAGAATAGTAAGTTGCAATGCCCAACTGTGCCAAAGACCAGTTGCCTCAGATAATGCGAGTCCCCTGCACTCCTGTTTCTGCAAATTGGCTGCCCGAGATGCTTCTGCTCTCTTCTGAATGATTTTTTTTTTTTTGAAAGGGGGGGGTGAAAAAGAAAACAGATCTCTCATGTACGACGTTTATTCAGAGTCACTGCTACGTGCAGTATTTGTCACTGCTGTCTTCAGGTTACATCAAAGTTTATTCCAGCTATGTTAATCTGAGATTTGCAGTGAAAAATGGTCATCTGAACATTTTCTCTCCTCCTGTAGAAATCTGTGGAAAAGATAGGAGATAAGATACTGCCAAACGTCAGTTTCCCTTTTGAGCAAAGGCCTCTCACTTTTTGCCCTCCTGAAGTCAGACGTTTGCTGCTCCATCTTCCAGGGAGTCTGTAGGACTTCTGAAATCCTGCTAAAGTTTTGAAGATTAAGTAATGTCTGAGAAGTTTTAGGACTTGCAGTAGGTTGTGCTGTCAAGATTTGTCTGAGAACAGAGGAGCTGCTCACCTGCCACCCCTCATATCTTCTCTTCACACTTTTCTCCCCTTGTTGCACCGGTTGTGTTTTGTGACCTGGAGGTTGTAAATGCCATGGGACGTTGTGCATTTGTACATGGCTAGTACTAAGGAATCTTGATGGGGTTAGGACCTATGGCAATGACTTAAAAAAAGAACTCTTTCGCAGTCGCCAGGTGCACGTAGGAAGTCAACGTAGTGCCTCACTGCATCTGTCTCCACCAGGATTCACTTCTGCTCACAAACTGTGTCAAAAAATGAAAGCTGGAGGGGGAAAAAAGCTTCCCTTGCACAACTTCCTGTATTTTGTGAATACAGTATTCCTTTTTGTTCATGAATGGATTATAAGTCAGACAAAAGCTGGGTTGTGGGGTCTTGTCCCTCTGGTCCCTTTCTTCTCTAAGTGAATTGGTTAATTCTTGGAGGGTGTGTAGATAGGAAAGCCATTCCTTACATCAGGCACAGATGGGGAAGGGTTTCTTGTGCTGCGAGATAGACATTCACCTCTAGACACAGGGCAGCCTGTGGTAAACCACTTGAGTGATCAGGAAAAGGGAGTTGGAGTGTGATTGAGACAGTACGAAACCGTGCAAGCATTTAGTGGGACAGTGAATTTCATCCTGGATGCTGGGCATATCATGGAGCAAGTCTGAGTTGTGAAACAGCTACTCAGATCATGTGAGGGCAGCGAGAGGGATCAGGATGCCAGGGAGCAAACTGTACCTCCAACCCAATGAAGGGATGATACGTGGCTTTGCAGATCCTGTTGAGAAATCAGGGCTGAAGATAACACCTGCTACATTGAAATGGTGCAAAAATCAGTACGCTAGTAAAATGTCTGCTTCGTAAATGGCTACCATCAGGCTGTTCAAGCTCCAAACTGTGTGTATTGTACATAATTGAAACAAACCCGGTTGTTGCCTTTGTTTGTGCAGCAAATATTTCTTTTTGCTGAGGAAGAAAACCCACAGTTTGTTTCTGGATGTTCCATAGTGCAGTGACTGGTCTTGTGGGCAGTCTGTGGTTTGTATGCATTGAGTGGTGTTTGGAGGACTCTAATTTGAGATGTTCCTATCCCTGCTTTAATGCAGTGGAGGGAGCTAAACGAGAACAGTGTGTGGGTACAGCTGAGGAATACATGGAAAAGAAAGTGTACGAGAGGTTAATTGAGTTTGGGATGTAAGCACTCTTTCCTCATGTCCATCTCTATGAAGCCAAAAGCAAAGACAAGTTTCTAAAGAAGAGGAAGTAGGTTGTTGGGGGAGGATGTTGAGTAAACACAGAGTGTACATGAGGAGCAAGACTGCTGCAGCCTACGTAAGTTAACAGTGTGTATCAGCTGTTGAAGCAGTGCCCAAGTATGCGCTGTTTCATTACATGGAGCTGAACCGTATTAATCTCTGAAATAAAACTGACCAGTCCGCCTCCTTCTTTTTAATTAGATCCTGTTGGGATGAGACATCCCTTCCTGAAATGAGAGAAAGGTAAAGTTCACCCCCCCACCCACAGACCTTTGCACGCTTGACAGCTGTGATAATATGACACTATCCCCTGTAATTTGGATACTGCTTAAAAGTGATAGAAGGCATTTCTAGACAGCTAGTGTTGAACTTGCAGGCTCTTGCTACATGAGGTTACCAGCTGTATGCTGCTTACAGTGAGGTGATGATAATCCGCGTCTGCTGATGGTCAAAACCACGATCATCTGAGACCTTCAGGAGGAGTGAACTTGTCCAATTCGCCTGCTGCACTACAGAGCAGCAAAGTCTCCAGTCTCTACGGTTACCGCTGTGTGATGTGATGGGATGTGATACGTATTACTGTTTGCTTTATATATATATTTTGGGGTATTGCTCACAGCTCCCTAGCTAAGAGTGGGGTTACCTTGCTTGTTGTTGTGAAAATGCATAGGAAGGCAGTCTCTGTTCTGAAATGCCTGAATGTGTGTTATTTTAAGCATGCACATGTGCAAACACGCAGTCTGTATTTAGGGAACATTTCTATGGCTGCAAAATCCATCTCTGTAAAGCTAGGAAGTGTTGGAATTAAAGGTGCCCGTTTGACTTTAATCTACCCCTTTAGAAGGATGGAGGCAGGGCCCAGAGCGTGCCCTTTCTCCCCCTCACCATGTTTATCTGCCTTTGCTCAGTGCCAGCCCCCTCATCAGAGGGAGCTGTTGGAGAAGCTTCAGCTTGCCCAGATGCATTTTGCAGTGAAGATGGAGGATGTCCCTGTGCAGCTTCCCCTGCACAGCCTTGCCAAGAAGTGTGTTTCCCCCCCACCCCCGTTTGATTTTGGAGCAGCTTTCAAGCTCAGGTGAGAGCCTGCCCAACAGGGTTGTGTGGGCATTGCAGCTGAGCAGGTGCCTTGTAGGGTGGCCCACTGGGTGCCCTGGATCCTGTCCCATAGGGTCAACTTCCTGGTCTGGGCTTGGACCTACCTCATTACTACGGACATTGCTGGTGATCCTAACTCTGGGCTGAGCCTGGGTACCATTCATTGCAGGGCCTGCCATACACATACCATGGCACCATGGCAATGTGACCCTGACTGGTAGACCCTCCATCTCCTGCTGTGCTGTCCTGCTCAGCTCCCTGTTCCCCTTTCCCTGCCTTCCCATGCACCTTCCTTACATGTGTCTTCTGTTTATTTCACCTAATTTTCCCCTGACCTTCCTCTTCCCCAGTCTCCCTCTCCTTCCGTGTATAGGATGGTTAGGGTTGCTTACAGAGCATCTTTCGGTGCTCGATTTAGCTTAGTTGTTCTCTAAGTAGCTTTCTGCTGCATTTATTCCCCTCTACTCCAGTAGGCACATGTCAATTCAGACTTTGTATTTTGATATCCCAAGTGTTTCTGATGTATGTAAGGTTTTCCCAGTGATAACAAAGGCTACCTTAGTGAAGGGAAGACTGAAGGGGTTGGGGGAAGTGCATTTCTTGACAGATCATAACAAAGAAAAAAGGTCGCTGGGGTACGTAGTAAAGGCACAGCACTGTGTTTTCCCTTGATCTAGTTTTCTCAATGTTTTGAAACATTTTGACTGCAACATTTCATAATTAAGTAAATCTATTTAGCCAGATGCTGGCACCTAGTCTTAAAAATTTCCCTCCAAACTGAAGCACTTGGGGTAAGTTACGAGCAAATGAAAAGGGATCTTCTGTTGGGAGACCCTGGGCAATGTCGCATTACACCCTGTGCTAGTGCCATTCAGACTTAATTAACTAGTTGGCCTTGATTTTCAGAGCATCGGTGCCCTCCTCCCTTTCGTACAAAGCCGCTCTTCCTACTTCTCCCTCTTGTCTTGCTGCAGGTGTTCGTCCCCAGCCGAGCTCCGTGGTTTTGGATGCCCAGTGCGTGTGGGTGTCCTCCGTTTGAGCAGTCACTGTGGCGATGCTTCGGTGAAATCTGCCGGCGCGCCTGGGAGGGGCTGCCCCAGCAGAGCTGTGCCTCAGCCCCGTGCCACAACCTTTCCTTGCTGAAGTCTCCCATACCTGGGCCAGACAATCCTGTTATAGCTTAAAATAGGCGAAAGCTCCACCTATTCTGTAAATCTTTGAGTTTTCATAATGCAAGTGTGGATAGTCTTTCTCACAGCGATCTACTCATTTCTAAATCAAATGTCTCCTGTTTTCATAAGTCTTCTCTGTATCTTCATAATTGCAATTTGTCAGTAATTTTCATTGCAAATTCTTCCCTAATGGTCCCATCTTTTACACTGTTCCCTGTTATATATTACTTTAGAAACATGGCTGTTTTCATATTTTAGCATTTTTATCAATATGAAACTTCGGAGTATGATTTCTCTTTTAAAAAGTCTATTTCTAAAATTCAGTTCTGTTCTTTACACCTTTCTCTCTCCCACTTTCCTTTTCTGCCCACACCTCACAAATTTTAGGTATGTGGGTGGAATGGTTTTAGTAATGTGGGGGAAGCGGATAGTTACATGCAGTGCTGGTGGGGAGGAGTAAGTGCCTGTGTAGTATAGTGACAAAATAGTGTTTGTTGCAGAACTTGGATTGTAATTGCACTTGGTATATGGTGCAGCTTCCACCTAAATTTTCTGTCATGCTTGTCTTCATTTTTGCATATACATGTCACAGAATACTTTGTTTTAATTTGTTTTTATTTAGTTTGCCTAGGAGGAGGAGGGCGTTTTAATTGAAAGCAAAAATTCCTGTGAACCATATGCCTTGCTTTTCAGTCAGCTCTAATTAAATTTCTTTTTCCTCCCTGATTTTGTTTCCCCTTTGTGCGCATGAGAACTTACGTGGGAGATCCCCATCGTTGTTATCATGTCATGGTCCTATTTTATGATCTCATAGTTCCTTCTGTGTTGATCAGACATGTTACCAAATATTGTCATTACAAACACATTCTTTATATGGAAAGAGATTATGGTAGGTTAAGTGCTACTTCTGTGAGTCCTTTGGTCAGTATTTCAGAATGATAATGAAGATCAATGTGTTGAGCCCCCTGGGAAAGCTTCTGTTCATGAATGTGGAGAACAGGCATGAGGGTCTGAAGTAATGCCGTGAACTGATGACACGCAGCTCAGACTTTCTGAATTTCAGTGCTGCTATCTAATTGCAAGAGGACCCCACTCTTGTTTTCTTTTTCTGCCAGGAAGTCATGTTTAATACTAGTCAGCTTCTGTATAAGATAATAGGATACTTTTTGTAGCATTAGCCAGTTCAAGTGTGTGTCTGTATATATCTGTGTGACTGTGTATACACACATGCACATGTGTATATATTTGTGAATGCAGAACAGGAGAGAAGAAATGAGCCTTTAGTGAGACATAATTTATTTTGGTATTTAGTTTTATTTGTTTAGTATCAAGTATTGTTTGAAAGAGGCTAAAGGAAAAGGAACAGTGCGTTGAGATAAGCAGTAGGAGAATAAAAAAAAAAAGACATGTACTTGGCTTAAATGATGTCCAGACCTACTGTGATATTTTCCAGGCACTGGTATTTTCCTTTTTTATTAAGATTATAAACAGTTGATTTTTGTTGAGTCTACAAAATAACAAAAAAGAACCATGATATAAATACATTTAACTGTTCCTGAAATATGCATTTGAGTGCATTGTTTTACTTGTCCTTTGTGTTTAAAGGGGAGTCTTGTTATAGCAGGTTTTAACTTCTATGACTGATTAAGGAACCGTTAGCTTGACAAATAACCATGTGATTAATTGCAGGGAAAAAAACTGGTGAATCGAATAGAGAAGTACTTGAATGCTTTCACCTTAGGCACTTACAAGGAATCTTATCAATAGAACATGCCAGTGTTGTTTCAGTGGGTCTTCTGTTTCTCTTAAATTGTATCTGGGCAGGATGTCTTTTGACAGGCATTTCACAGGCAGAGATGTGTACCCACATCTCTGCGACTGGTGGAAAAATCAAGGGCTTCTTCCAGCTCCAGCACCACTAGTGTTGATGTGGCTGCCGGGTAAACAGGGCTGGGCAACTGGTGGGGACATTGTGGTGGTGTATATTTGCAAGCGTGGGTTTGACGTGGGCATTTATGAGCTCGGCAGTCCCTTGCTAGGCTGGTGTGTATCCAGTCCAGATCCTTCTCTGGTGTCAAGTTGTTGCGTTGCAAATACGTCCAAGTGTGGGAATGGGAAGATGGGATGAGTTGCCTGGGGTTTGGCACCAGCACTGAAGGTTTTCCTTGCCAAAGTGGAGCCTGGTAGCTCAATTTCCATGCAGCCTATCTGATGGGGAATTTGGGTTTCTCTAATACCAAGGCTCTGCTTGTTTGGGTCCCAGGGACTACAGCTGGTTATGTGTTGGCTCAACAAGGTGTCATGTGCATTCGGGCCCCAGGAAACTGTTCTCTGAAGCTTTTGCTCACGTATCTCTTTGTCTGCTTTGTTATCTGGATGATAGCACTGTGAATTTCCCACTGCAAGCAAATAGTTCCTGGAGAAAAGAGGGAATTAAAAAACCCTTGATGGGTTTTACACTTGCAATTGAGAATGTATTTTCATAGGAAAATACAATCTGTAGAAATTTAAGTCACGGTCCACTATGGTACGGTAGAAAATTACTTATCTTGTACTGATAGACCTCCAAGAGGGTGGTTGCAAATTCGGAATGTCTCCAGATATATAAATAATGTAATATTATCTCATCATGGGCTAGGCATATGTTGCCTTCAAGTGGGAAAAATACATAATATTGGTTACTTAAAAATCTTTCTTTTCAGAAGGTATGTGCCAAGAAGCAGTGTGCTTCTTGGGGGAATAAGTTCAGTTGTAACTGGAGGGATTTTTTTTTTTTCTCTTTTTCAGAAGAAACAATTTTCAGAATTGTTTGTGAATAAGCAATGGAGACAGTGGCCTACAGGGTTTACAAAATGTGGGAATCTGCCTGTCTAGCCAGCACTATAAATAAATGAGAAAGGCTTTTGAAAGATTTTTGTCAGCTCGATATATGTTATTTTGTTTCAGCAAGTCTTTGCTTCACAAACTCCATTCTGTATGTGGTGCTATTTATAAACTGGGGTGGAGGAAGAGTCTCTGGGAGTGGGTGATTCACAGACACAAAATAGGGCCATAAACAATGTTAACACTGTGGCATAATCTGATAAAATCAGAAACTTGGACAAAGAGTGCAGCGCTATTCCTCGCTGGGGCTTTTGTGCGGCAGCTTTTTCTCCCTTTCCAGTGACCTTCTTTGACTTGCCAAAAATGCCATCCAGTTTTGTCTTCCCAGGGGCCTGACACTGAGTTGCCCAAGGTTAACCAAAGAGCAGTGCTATGGCTTGGTCTTCTGCAGGGAGCCTGTCATGCCTGACCCGTCTGAAGAGTGTGTGTCACTGTTGGTTTTGTGGGACGTGGCAGGGGCACGTCCAAGGGCTTCCTGGTAGCTCAGTGGCTCTCTCCTCTGCACCCTGGCCAGGGGTGGCTGCAGAGGTCTTGTGTTCACAGCCGAAGGTGGTTTGATGTTCATATCACAGGCGGGGAGTTGGGGTGATGAGCTATGGATATCTTCCCTCCCACTGTTCCTGTTGTGGGCTCCGGCAGAGGAAATGGGATGGAGGATTTAGGAAAATCTCCTGGAGCTTGCCTGTGATTATGCTGAGGGACAGAGGGCAGAGCACACAGGAGCTGTTGTAGTATACCAAAGCAGTATTTTGAGTGCGTGTCCTTCCTGTATAGGTAGAGGTAGCTTAATTATCTCCAAGAATAATATATGCACTTCCTTGCACTAAATAAAGCACTGACAAAGTCCAGCATTATTTACTGAAAGAGGAGAAAGCAGAAGGGTTATGAAGAGGAAGGACACATCGATTACTGCTTCTATATGGCAGTACTTGGAGATGTTATTTGAGCTGGACTTTGAGGCACAGCGTGCGCTATATGCGTGTCCATTGTTTTCGAGGCCATTACAGTCTGTTGGAGAGGAAGTGATTTGTCGAGTTTACCCCAGTACTACATTGCAGAGCTTATTCTAAAACTCAGGACTCCTTAGCAGGCTAGCATATCTACAGAACCGTGGTATGTCCCAGTACGTCATGCAAATAATGATTCAGTGACTCATGTAGGAGAGGAGTATGTGGAGAGAGGAAGGAAAAGACTGCGGCACAGGAATTAAAGATGAAATTTGCCTGTGCTGGTGGGTGGGGATCCCAAAACCCTTCCTGCTCAGAAGCCTGTTAGAACAAAATCAGAAATATACTTCTCAGCATTCAATCCACAATGGAGATGAAAAGCACATAGAGTTTACCAAAAAAAAAAAAAAAAAGCAAGTCCAACCAAATAAAAATACACAGACAAAAGTGTGCACCCATCATAGGCAGGAAAAGCCTATCTTTTGCTTTCTCCTATTATGGGAGGGGTCATTGTTTCTTTTTCTAGTAAAAGAATCCTTTTTTTAAAATGTCTGTGGGAAAGGAGAATAGTCTGAATTGAGTCTTTGAGATGTTGTATTACAGAGAGTCTCAGAAAATGTACTATGCAAATGACTATCTGCCTTATTAGATGCCTCAATAGAGTTCATTGTCTCAATATTGCTATTATTGGAGATGGATGGACACTACATGATTTTACCATCAAGCTGAAAAACTTCAGTGTTACAGTCTCATTGCTAGGGTAATAACAGTGCAGTGACTTAAAGGAGAGAATTGAATTAAGGGGAGTGAAAGGTCCATTGCTCTGTCCATTTTAGTTTGGCTTTTGTACACTGTGCATCATTTTAGGGGTCACAACAGGGGGGTTTGTGCTTCGTGGTCTTGGTTTTGTTCATCTTTCATTGCTAATAGAAAGAAAGCCCCTTTATGGGGAGAAATCCTCTAGCACCTGCTGTGATTTTGCTTGGTTGCAGCTGTAGGGATGCCGGCGTTGTTGGACTGTGGCGATGCTGGCATCTTTCTCAGGTGGGTGCTGACCCTATACCAGCTTGGTGTCCTTGTAGAGGCGGAGTACCTATTCCTTTGCTCCCTGATGTCAGGAGCTCATCACAGTACTGCTCTTCTCCACTACCTGGCTTCTTACCTGTGGGACTGCTCATGGAGCAGTCACTGAGCTGTCACTCATGTGAGACTAGGGTCTCACATACCGACTAGGGCAAAATCTAAATCCTGAGAGCTGCTGAAGTCAAAACTCTATCTAATGTCAGAGTCTATGCATTGGCATAGTCTCCCTTAAACCTGCTTTTGAGGTCTTGCTTTGAATGTAGTGGTTTGCATTACAGACAGACAAGAATAATTTCGTAGGTCAGGTGCTTGAAATGACAGCAAACTGGTGTTTTGCGGTGTGTGTTGAGTGTTTTGTTTGGGTTGGGGTTTTCTTGTAATCCAGCTTCTCAAGCAGACACAGCAGGAACTTTGGCTATTAAGCAGTTAGAATGGATGGTCAGGTGATTTTTTTTTTCTTTTTTTTTTTTTTTTTCCCCAGGTTTTATTTTTTCTGAGCGTCACTTGATGTGTTGTATCTGGCTACCTTACAGAATGGGGATTTTTCAGATAAAGCTTTGGCTCAGGGCCTGTGTGTTTGCTGTCTCTGTGGCCCCATGTTGATAGTAAGGATCCATCGCAGAGTTTTCCGCTAGGGCTGGGCTATACTGCTGTTGTCCTTGGAAAGATGTATCTCTCTCAAACAGTTTTGGTTCTTCTAAACCTACCATTTGCTTCATTTGCTTCTTGGTGGGGAGGAGGCAGCAATGCAGTTTCTGTCTCTCTTTTATTGTTTGGTGACTATGTTTGAAAGTTAATGAATAACTAGAAGCAGCACAGGCAAACTGGAAAACAACAGTAACCTTACTTGGTGTTTGCTTTTGTTCCTTGACTGTTCAGATGTAGAGGGGATGAGGAGGGACTATTACTCCTTAGACAAAAGAAGTTCTCAACAGCCCCCAGCATTTCCCCCCACATAACCAACTGCTCCCCCTTAGTCCTTGAAAGTAGCACCTGTCATGCAGCACTCTCTAATACGAATGAATAACCAGGGATTGCAATGAGTACACACCGCATGAGCCACACAGAAGCTCTCAACATACCAAACATGCAGAAATAAGATTACTGTGAATTTGGAGGCTTTGTTTTGTGTGCTTCATTATTCTCCTAAGGCTGCAACCGCTCCGTGTGTCACCTGACGCTTATTTCCACGGACAGCCCAGCTGACCTCATGGCAGAGAACCTGATGTAAATGCCAGCGAGGAGCCATTTGGCTGGAATCACAATGCTGTGATGGGAATTTAGGCACTGCCCTGTCCTTTCCCGTCCCCTCACCAGTACTAACAGTGGGGCTAGTGGCTCTGACCTCCCCTCCTCCTCTTCATTTCACCAGAGCTGCGTGTGTGTACTGAGCTCTGCAAGTGTAGAGCTGGCTAAAGCTGCTCCTCAGTTTTCCTTACATATTAAGATACATGTTTTCCTTACAAATCTGCACGAATGATGAACTGCAGAGTAAGGCATACTCCGCTCTTAATGTGTCTTGGGGGTATGTGCTCTAGCTTTCAGTATTTCAGTGTTGCTTATGAAAGTTTACTAAACTTTCCTTCCTTTCGGATATATGAATATACACTCAGAAGTTCTTTTCTATTTCACTTTTTCACTTCAGTTTTCCACCCTGGTCTTGAGAGGTTAGTTTAATACAAGTGTGTATATAGAAAAAGAAATGAAGGTGTCTCTGACTGTTGTAACTCTTGTCTTCATGTTTTCACAGAAGTTTTGGACCCATCTCAGAACAGTTACAGTTTCTGGGGATTAAAATTGTCACTTGGTGTGGTCTATTGGTAGTTCTTTGGGAAAGTTTTAAGCAGTAATTTAACCTAAATTTCTCTAGCACCTAATCCAGCAGACATTATGAAGTCATAAAGCAGCAGCTCTTATGATTTTTATTTTTTTATGATACTTTTCTACTGCTGTGACCCCTAACATGACGATTACTGGAAGTTCTTTAAAAAACAAAACCAACCCCAAAACATGTATGTCCTTCCCCTGGAGCTTTTGGCAGCACTTTGGCCAAGTCAGTGTCACGTTTGCTCTGTGTCTTCTGTCATGGTGCATATGGCAGACACAAAACAGGGAAGAAAAAACCACTGTAGGAAACAGTAAGATGCGACTGTAGACCCAAAAGTCTTTGTAGAGTATCAGGAGTATGCACAGTACCTGAAAATATTCTTAACTGATTAAAATGAGGAAAAAAAAATCTAATTAGTAGTGCAGCTTTTAAGCTAAAATTCTGTTTATGCTGAGTTCGGTGAATGGAGGGTTAACTTGTATTTGCCTTCTATCAATAGAGAGAACTTGAGAATGTGCTGGAAAAAAAGATTACAGTAGCATGATTTGTTTGGCATATACAGCAACAGAAATTCTGCTTTTCTTCTACTGCTTGTCAGAAGGGCGCAGCATACAAGGTAGTATATTGTTTTGCACTGGGCTTTCTGTCTAATCTTTAAATGCATATGTGGTATTTTGCATTGCTTGAATATATTCTGTGATTATACACAATAAAGAAGCCCACTTAATACTGGTTCTGCCATTGCATTTGTTTTGAACATCATAACTTTTAGGCAGTTTCTCTTTTTCTTGTATGACTTCTTTGTATCTTTTCATTCACTTTATTAAACGATAGGGAAAATGTTCTCAGTATCTCACTTAAGAAAGCATGTTATGCATTTTTGACTGGCTGTGTACAGTTCAATTACCATTTAATGAAATGGCTCACAAAGCTGTGAAGAACTCCAGGGTCTCCCTTCCTCTCTTTCTGACTCCCTCATTTGTCTCAGAAGGGCTTTAGTCATTTGCTGTGTCCTTCCTCTTAGAATTTATATTTTATTTTCAGCATCACCACCTGCCCCAGGTGAAATTTCCTTCCTTTCTAATGAAAGACTGAAGGTCTGGGTGTCTAAGTGAAGTGAACCCTTAGGTCTTTTGGTCATTGATGATGGGAAGTGGAATTGCAGCCCATGACCACTTAGCTCTTCCGACATCTCACTTGCCTGTTCCCTTTCTATGCCAAAGGAAATGACATGGTTTTTTTGGTGCTGCTAGCTTTGCATTTCTGCATATGACTTAATTTTTTCTTTTTGCAAAGCTGGCTTTTCTTTAATTCTTAAGCTTGGTCCGTTGAATCTTAGCAACTTTCTTGACTCTCCTTACCAAAGAAGCAGCATTTTGGAAATGATTTCTAAAACAGGGAAGGCTGAATTATCTCACTTCGTCATTCCTACATTTTGAACCCTCAATGTGCACCACAAAAGGCAAATTCCTTGCTGAGCCTTTGCTGGACCATTGAGTATTGATGTCTGGCAAATGCTGTAGATTCATCTTTCAAAAATGTGTTGTGGGAAATAGTATTAACATTTTCCTCTAGGGGAAAGGAGGAAATCCTTTACAAATGCCAACTACCTGAAAGACCCTACTGTATTACTGTAGTTAGGTTGGAAGGACGATGGGCAGGAGCCATTTTTGCCAGATGTGAGCACAGTTCTCAGCAGAGTGGTGCCCCAGTTGCTGTTTCTGGGTGTTACTGAAGTGCGGATATACACAATTTGCATGAAGAGGCAAAATAAAGGGTGCTAAATTCCCTCCTGCTTTCTTCAAGTTCTGCTATTTCAAGCTCCTGCATTTGTCTTCTCTGCTAATATTATTGTGCAGAGGAAGGAGGACAGTTTATTTAAAAACTAGTATTTCATAGCAGTTAATGTGTGTGATATTTGTAGCAATTACTTGAAGGACGCATGGTACTTTGTTGTTGTGAATAAAAACTGTACTAAGCTCTACTAAGGAGTAGTGCAGCTTATCTAATGAAATATTTTGCATCATGTGGTTCCCAGCTGGTTCATTCATTTCACTGTTGGTGCTGGCTGAAAGATGATTTGTTCCTGCTCTGTGAGAATAATCCCTCTGCAAGTGCCTTGTGCATCGCAGTAATGATAACAATAAACTAGCATACATGAAATAGTGAGTGCTTTTGAAAACAGTCTTTCTAAAAGCATGTGCTCAGGTCCAGAAATGTGCACTGTTATGGCAAGAGGACCTTGATCTGTGTGACTTTTAAAGAAGTCACTTGCCCCTCTCATGGACTTCAGCTGGGTCACATAGGCAAAAGAAAGAAGAGTAAGGCAGGCAGGTGGGTAATGAGTGGATTGTAGAAATATGCTTTTGAGATTCCTGGTCAGTAAAGAATATGCCTTTGTTTTGGAGAGAACCAGTAGAGTTTTCACCGGAGAGAAAGATAGGCAAATTATTCTGTTTACTTCCTTTACCTCATTGAAATATTTGTCACCTTTGTAAAACGTCTGTTGCTGGCAGGAGGTGAACATTTTCCTACCTCGGTTGCCATTGAGACGGGTAAGCTCTAGATCTTTTCCTTTATGTTTGCAAGAGGGTGAGGCTTTACGAAACAGCTGAGCTGATCTAATGGCCATCTACTTCCCCGCTGTCATCAAGTGCCATGGGCTGCTCCCTTTCACGCTGCTGGCCCATGTCTGACCCCATGTTGGGCTGGGTGAGATAGCTAAACTAGCAGAAAGCTATTCCCATTGTTGTGGCAGAGAAGTTCTCTGCCAAAGTAGCTCCTTAATCAAATTCACCGTGCCATCAGGTGAGTGACTGTGCCTCAGTAAGGATAGCCTGAGGAGTGGAGACACGGCTTGCCCCTTGCAGCAACAATCAAAGTTGGGTAGAGTCAGCTACATTCTGTAATAGTAGTAGTAAAAGTTATATTCATAATATTTTAGTTTCTTATGCAGTGTTGTATCATCCATCTCTGCAGACCTAGAATCAAATGCCAGTTTTGGAGCTCAATGCCTGAACTGTTTTAATAGAGCAAACTGAAGCCCAGCATGATGGTAACGACAATATGCTGATGATCAATGAGTTTGTTTCAGACTTCAATTTTTTCTTTACAGCTGCAAAGACCAGAAGCTCTTTCAACCATAAAAAAATCAGTTTTCCTTTTTAAAATCATTTCTGCACCTGGTTTTTGGAAAAAAATAGAAATAACATGGTGGCAATGTTGCACACCTCCTTAGCAGAAGCAAGTATTTCCTATTGGCCAAAACAAAATGAACTTACCAGCTTTTTCTGGAGACTTGTCTGCTACTAGCCATGTGGTATTGAGAAAACAAGTATACAAACATATACCAATGCCTTGTTGAAACTGAGATTAGTGCAAAGGTTAATTTCTTAATTGTTTAGAAATAACCCTCTTTTAACAAAAATATGTAGTGTAATCTAGACATTGTAGTCTTAACTTTTACCTTATTCCAATATTTATGCCACTTTGAACACCAACTTGTCCCCGCTAACTTGAGTAATTATTGTTAGTACTACGTGAAGGCAAAATGCCTACTTTGCTAAAGGTCTCGTGTAATTTTTCTGATGCATTCAGTGGGTGCAGACGGACTGTGTTATTTGTTTCTGCATGAGCTGGAAAAAATCCACACATTCAAGTATACTGAAATAGTTTGAATATTTGTCTCAACACATTTTCTTTTGGGATAGGTACAGGTGATTATGCTAAAACTAATTAAGCTGTGGCATCATTAACATGGGGACGTGATGTATTCTCCAGTATTTTAAATCAAACACTTTTTTCCTTGAGCTGATAATTTAGCTAAACCCCAAGGCACAGATATTGTGCAGAAACCTTTGCAGAAGGAATCAGGCCATGGGCTCTAAGGCACGGAAAGGTCTGTGACTTGCATTGTTCCACCTATAATACTTGCAGTGAAGTATTTTGGTGATTTGCATCAAAGTTTTGCAGCTTTGTGCAGTGTACACTTTTCTTCAGTTGACTCGTGCCTTGACTGCTTAGCAAAAGTTGGAAGGGCTGGGATCCTTCAGTGTCTTCCTATGCACTTTCCATTCTTGTTGCTTTTAGAAATTGCAGAGTGGTTACTTAGAGTTCACGCAGAGGTCAGAACATGGGAATCTACTGGCAAAATCTTTTTTCTTCCTCCTCTAGTTTACATTAGGGAATTAATTTTTGTTTCTTTGTTGTTTATTTTACCCAAAGGCTCTTATCTGTTTCCCCAAACACATTTTGTTTCTTTTGAGGCTTAATATTCATGTTATCTGAGATATTTATTATACATTTTAACAAAAAAGGTGATTTTTAGACTTTTCTTGCAGTCCTACTGGCAAGAAATTATTTCCAGTTAGGAGACAGAGTTTAAAGCCTGTTAGTTTTCACCAGTTAGCAAAAGCTGTGAAGCAGGCTGAAGTCCTCTCTCCAGCTCTGACTGTCTCAAGCTACTGTTGCCAGATGTTTTTGCCTGTAAATGTATGTCCATATGGGTCCACTCCACCTTTCTTTTGTGTTTATCTGTACCTATGAACAAGGGCTCCGTGAAAATGGTGACGTGAAAATGGACAGAAATATTGTAAACTTTATTCAATGTGATTCTTGTATCCTCGAATTTTTCTTTGAGGGAACAGCATCCATTTGCAACGTGATGCTAGTAACTTTTTGAATCAAACTGGTAGGAAAAACCCATCTTGGCTTTTGGGTCTTGGTTTGGTGGGAGGTGGTTAAGGAGGGATATTAGGTGAGGTGAACCTGGGGCTCTCTTTGTGGTGTAGTTTCCTCTCCCAGGTTGTTGTTGCAGGTGGCTTTTGAGCTGGGAATCATGGTTACACTGGTCAGAGGGGCCAGGCAGAAGGGATTCTTGTAAGGATTTAAAAGGTCCTTTGACAAAATTTGCCCTGGTAATTTGAGATATTACCTGCCTTGCCTGGCAGGGGCTGGGTTGGTAGCTGGGCTCGGTAACGTTTCAAACTTCCATGGTGAAATTTGCCTCTTCTCGGCTTGCCCACATCCTGCACCTAAAACAAAGTGGCAAGGGAGCAGAGGTTTGCAAGGGGCACCATGTGGGTAGGCAGGAATTTGGACCTGGCTGATGGAGCACCAGGCTGTCTGCAGTGACAGCGGTTGTAGGAGTGTTATGTGTCATTGGGAATGGGAGGTGAGCTTGCTCCTTGTCCGTAGTCTCCTATAGAGAGAGGTGCTTGGTCCGTTCACACAGAGCAGACCTCAAAATGCAGACTTTGTCCTTTAAAAAGGACCAAAATAATAATCACAAGTCGGAGTGGGAAGAACAAAACTAAACAGAAGTTCTTTTCTCCCATTGCCATTTGCCATCTTTTCCTGCTCTAAGTGCCCAGCCAAAGTTAGTACTGAGCTGACACAGAGAAGTACTATATACAGTTGCTCATAATATAAGCAAGCCTTTTTGTGTGTAGTTGGATGTAGGTTACCTATTTTCATCTATTTGAGGTATTGTTGGCCATATTTGGATTCTGAGTTTCTACCTGAAAAAAAGTAATCGGAGAATAAAAGTAATCTGTGCCCCATTTCTTTTATGCTTATGAAAGCAAATTTTAAAAAAGCAGCAAAAACCTCTCTTCTAAATATATGCAGACGAAATGTTTTGATATAGGAAAGTTTACACACAGATCTAATGATGAGGATCAGTTAGTCATACAAACGTTTGGATGTTTACCCAAAACCAGGGAAGCAAACAGCTCCCAGCTCTGCTGCAGCTCTTTCCTTATCAAACACAACTCCTCCTCTTGTTTGCTGTTGCCTTATGGCGCTTTGGTAAGAAAGAGATTGCTTGGAATTCCTTGGTGTATTTTGGGAGTTCTTGTGCTAAAACTACCGGTATTCCTCCCTCTCTCCCACTTTTGTTTTTCCTCCTCCATCATTGCTGCTCTTAAATGTAAAATTATTTTGGAAGTGCTGAACTACCATCCTCACTCTGCAGCAGAAACAATGAAAAAGGGCAGGAACATGTCTAATGACCCATGAAAGCAATAATCCCTGTAAGCAGTTGGTTGGGAAAATAAGTCACATGTCTTTATTTTGGATGTCTGGGGTGATTCAGAAAGCATATGCAATTGGAGAAAGTCTGTCATAACAGTTCCTGCTGACCCTCGTGTATGCATCAGAACCTGAGCAGCTGATCCGAAAAAATGTTTAGGAGCTACTGTCAGATCCATTCATCAAATATGGTGTCTGCGGGCTTGCAGGAAGTCCCCACAACATGCAGTGATTAGCCTTCAGCTTTTTCATTAACATGAAGGTTTTTTTCTTCAGTGTGAAGGTTTTCCCCAAGGTTGCATGTTTAGGAAAGCGCTGCAGGCTCAGTAATAGTTTTCAACCAATGTTTTTGCCTGGCTTTATCACTGGTCTGGGAGATTGTCAGGAAGAAACTGAAGATGTAAAAAGTGCTGCTCCTGATGTCATTAGTTTCCATAATTTGTCAAGGATTAAAGGCTTATTGATTTGTGGTTGCTGATTAGAGTGAACAAACAAGTTTTAAGTTGTTAAATTGTTAAGGTCAGAGCAACTAATATACATATTATATGTATATATAAAATACATATGTATTTTTAGAGGCTTTTTAAATATATGCAAAGATAACAAGCTTTATCCATTTTTGTACCAGCAGTGATAGAAATCTTGCTTAAATAAACTGAAAAAAACCCACAATGAAGCCTTTAAAAACAAAGCATGGAAGGAAGGGGCAGCGATTTATTGGCTCATTGTGTTGATGACATGCTAAGTACACAAGCACAGAGCGAGCGACTTGAGAGGGCTTAGCTCAGGGTCTAGTTCAAAGTCTTTTCATTCATGTGTTATGGTGTCCTTAAGGAAAAGGAATTCTTATGTCTGGAGGCTGTCTTAGAGGCCTTAGTGCTAAGCTCGGCGCTTTATCTGGTTGAACACTGTTGAAACTGAAAGCTGATAAAATAGTACTAGACAGTTCTCATGTGATGTTAATTGAAGTTACTTTGCATAAAGACCTCCACAGCTTCAGTACCTGGCCATGGTCAGCAAGCCAGTTAAATGTATTTTTACTTAACTCATATGCTGCTGTGCTTATTTTGAGTAATATCTTCTTCCTGCAATATAACTGTAATATTTCTTCATGTAATTTCTTGCATGTCATGCTTCTGTAGGCAAGTACATGAGAGGAAGGGTTCCCGAAAGCAGCTCAGTGGAACTGTTAAGTGATTTCACATTGCAGATCTTAAGTAATTAATTAAAAAACAAAAGAAAAAAGAGTGAGGTTGAATAGAGGAATACAGGCGACTTGTCTTGCAAACTCTGCAAGTTTAATGCACACATCACTGAGACGCAGTAAAGTAGAAACACGTTGCACTGTTTGTAGCAGCCTTCCAAGAACTTTACACTCAGGGCTGTACGAGAAATACGCCATCATTTTTATCACAGGGAAATGTTTTCCATTCAGTATAAGACTTTTCTGCATCGTGTGTTCTGCTGCTGTGTTTCGAATAGTATGTGTACTCTAAAGCTTAATATGTTAAATGGCAGACTTTGAAGGAAAACAAATCCAAAACTTTTTTAGATTTCAAAATTGAAAATTACTTGATTTAGACTGTTGCAGAAAGCCACAAAATTAGCAGAGCAAATAAAGAGGAAATAGTGTTGACAGGTTCATTTTCCTTACCATAATTATTAAAAATACTGGCTTGTAAAAAGGCCTGTGAGTAATGGTTATAAAATGCAGCAACAGAACGTTAACAGTGAAAGACAACCTTTATCTGTCCTCTTGGTTGTTATATGCAGCTAGTCGGGGACCAAATGGAAAACACTTCTACAATAAGCCCAAAATTATGAGGGAAGCGAGTTGTGTTAAAGAATATACAACTTTTGGGAAAAGAAAAACAGAAGCAATACTTGAATATGACTAAACCCAGTTTTCCAGAATTTCAGGCACTTTGTTCCTGGTGCAGTCTTCTACATGTAACTGGTTTCATTTTAACTTTTTTTTTTTTTTTTTAAAGAATCGCAACATGCCTAACACTTTCATAATTCTGTTGGCCAAAGCCTTGCTGCCTGCTGTGCCTAATTCCTTACTCGGTGCAATAGAAACCTCACTACTTCCCATCAGTTTGCTAAAAAACTGTCTGCCTGCGTGTGTTCAGCCCTATAGTTACTTCTTCCATTCCCTCGGTTCTCAGCCACCGTAAGGAGGATGAAATGTTTCTAATGTGTAATACTTTCAGCTGTTTTTTTTTGGTTTTTTTGTTTTTTTTTATTATCATGTTCCTTTGCCCCTTGCTCAGAGGGATAATGTATACTCAGGGCCCAGTGGATCAGGGCTGTTTTCAGGCAGGCTGTTGCTTTAAGGCAGGACTTCTTATTTCTGCTCTCCAGAGTTGTAACCCTCAAAACTACAGGCTGTGTTATACTAGGTTACATACTGAAAATGAGGATCAGAGATGCCCTTTGCAGACAGATTCCAGAAAAGGTGAGTTTTAAATGGCTCCCACTTTTATTTGTCCCTGAGAAAATGAAACCTGCATTAAGTGCTCCTTTTGTCCCTGTAGCAGAAGTGCTGCAGGGAGTTTTGGGAGAATTTTCAATAATTTCTACAGAAATCTGTACAGTGAATGGTTTTGGTGCTTAGTCCAGTCTTAACCGTAGATGTGTTTTTTCAAGAGATGATATTTGCAGGAGTGGGAGAGAACAAACTGAGTGTATGCTTCCATATCTTATTTCACTTGTTGAAACTTGCAGCTCGGCCCACTGGTCATCTTGTTAATGTAAGTTAGGATTTAAGTCTCTTTTTACCTGTAAAAGGAATGGTGACTTTTAAAAAATGCATTTATCTGCTGAATCCAAGCTTGACCTGGACTCAACTGTGTGGGAATCAAAGCCCCCAGCTGGCCCCTCAGCCACCCTGCTCCTCACTCTCTCCAGTTCAGAGCAGCTTCTGGCCAACTTCAAAGAATTTACTTCAAAGGCTTTCAGCAGACACAGAACAGCACAAGCTGAGGTTGTAGTTTCCAGCTTCAGCAGAGCTAGCAAAGTCTTGGCTTCTTGGGGAGTCCTTTTCTATTTTCCCGTTATTCACTCAATGCACAGCAAAATGCTCACTGCTTTTATGGGGGGCATGGAGATGGAGGCTGGCGTGCACCCATAACTTAAACTGTGCAGCAAGAGGGGAAACTGCTGGTGAAAGGCAGATACCTCCATCTCTGGCAGAACAAAGGAACTTAAAATTCAGCTATGGAGAGAAATTCCATATTGGTTCCCCATCTCCCCTGAACATAAGGATTGTCTTTATAACTGAAGTGCAAGGCTGAATCCTGCCCTGAAGGGATTTTTTCTTTTTTAGTAATCTTATTGCAACTCTTCTGATTCTTGTTAGTCCCACAAAGCTCTGGTTCCTCTTCTCAGCTTCCTGAGATCTTACTTCTCGGCAGCTTCCCATAACTATAATACTAATGAGCTCCACAGAAATAGTATGCATTGCCTGGAAATTTGCTTTCTTTTCTATTCGGAAGTGTGGTACCTTCTGGGTGTCAAGTGTCCACTTGCACAAGGGAAGACTGCGGCTCCTGCTGGCGCAATTGCTCTGGAAACCTCCTGCAAGTGGAGGCTGGGGCAGCCACATCCCTCTTGGGTTGGAGTGAACGCCTCTGCGGTGGCATGGGACCTCGGTTGTGCAAAAAGATGGGCTCTGTGCATCTTCCTGCCTTAACATCCTGAAACTCTGTGTATGGGTTTTTCCGGGGGGAACCCCCCTTCCCCCAAGCCCCAGGGTGTATGTCCTGTTAGCCCTTGTTCTTGGGCTACAACAAAAGATGTTGTGGCTTCAGGAGGAGCCAAATAACAGTGGGGCTGGGAGAGCTGCTGAAAAGTCTCTGTCCATGAAAAATAAAATGGGGGCGGGGGGGGAAGGACTTGGTACAGCATTTTTGTGAGAGGTACTTGGGGCCCTTCAAAAGTAGACAAAGAAGTATGTCAAGTGCAAGCCTTATTGCATTCTCCACATCGCTGGTTTTTTTAATGTTAATAGTTTCCTTTAAGACAGTGGCCCTGAGATGGGGTGTGGTTTATACTACACACTTGCCAGACTATTTATATATTTAGAGCTTTGCTTTCGCTAGTGGGGGGGAACTGTGGCAAAAAAAATGCTAGAAGTAGTAATTTTTTTTCCCTCCTATTATTTTAAAGCAGCTCTTTTTTTTGTGTATGGAGGAATGAGAGATCCCAGTGCCTGCAAAAACCGGGGGTTTGCTGCTCAGGCAGAACATTAATCCAGAATCAATAGCAGAAAAGATACCTCAAATACTGATTATTTTTATTAAACCATAGAAGCTTTTCTTATGCATAAATAATAAACATATATATATAATCTTTTTCCCCCCACCTCTTTCGGCAGTAGCTGTTACTAGAGTGGAAATTGGGAGCTAAGACTCTGATCCTGACAAGCACTGAGTGTCCTTCCAGTTCGGGCTGTGAATGTCTGTAGCTCTCCACCCCAGCCTGGCATGTGCCACTGGCTGGGAGTTGTGTGCTGGAAGACATTATCAGACAGGAACTTTTGATTCATTTGTGTGCACACAGAAGAAAAAAAAAAAAAAAAAATCAGGCAATTTTGGCTCCCATCATATCACTGAGATCTTTCATTGTCTCGATCTTGTTTTTAGAAGTCTTGACGCTGACTGGTGATTGCAAAAGCTGTGCCGCAGGGTGGAGGCTTTCCTCTGCTTCTGCCTGATCTCTCGCACAAAGCGGCTGCCGATGCACCCGCTCCGGGCTGGGGAATGCGGCCGGGGGTCCTGCCAGCTTGGCCGGGGGTCAGAGCGGCGGGTGGGAAAAGCAGTTCAGAGAAGCTGCCCTGTGGGTGAAGTGCAAAACTCAGCTCAACCTTAGCGGCTGGCCCCTTTTTTACATTTATCTATTTACTTTTCATTGTCATCAGCGGGTGTAAATTTGCAGATTGATCATGAAGGTGCAAGAGATGGGCAAGCTTGGGTAAATAGGGCAGGGCTTTCAGGTGATTGCAAGTTTGTGTGCGAAGCCATAGAACTGAAAACACCCAGTCTCTTGAGTAACCACGAACAGCATCCCTGCAGGTGTGTACTTGGGTATGATGCCTCGTGAAGGCTCTGCGGGCGCCGAAAGAGTAGTTTTGTGTATGAATGGCCTCCTTCTAGGTAGGAAACTACACCCGCAAGACAGTATTTTCTCTCCAGTAAAGATAACATAGGCTGTTTGGGCCTAATTCCGAGGGCAGGGAATGCTGTGATTAGAGCGTGTGTTAGAACACAGATTCCCCAAATACCCCAGCCTGGAGAACCCTGCTTTGCTGTGTGTACATCGACTCACCTTTGCTGGTGTTAATTAGAGCATTGCATCATCATCTCGCTCCTGTCACTTCATAGCGTTGTCCTGCCCATAACTTTGATTAATGAGATGACTTTTGGGTCTAACGTTTTACTGTTTTTGTCTATTGAAAAAACGGCATTAAATGGTTCAGACCCCTCCCTCCCCAGGATATTAATTTCAGTGAACGTATTATAGATGTCTCTATCTGATATACAGGCTTCTTGAGTAGCATTTAGTCCCACCCTAAGTAATAGGAAATAATGAATAACGTTCATACCATTGTGTTCCAAATGGTTTTGAATGAGGGGAATGTACTGAGTGGCCTCTGACAGAGGAATGCTGTTCCCCAAATTACTGCTATTCAGTGGGATTACACAGAAAGCTAAACAGAAGGGAAAAAGAGCAATTTACGCCTGTCCTTTGAACTGTGCTGCCTCCCCACTCCGGAGTGCAAACAGATGCCTTTCCCCAGTGCTTCTTTTTAACATTTATATATTGTTTTTACAGTATTTTCTGCTCCCAGGGATGTTGGCCTCCAGGTGCTAATAAAAAGTGAATGTGTCCCAGGCTTGCTCTCTCCTAAGTACACGCAGTTCTGCAGTGGCCAGATTTTTTTTTTTAATAGCATAAAAAGCAAAACAAAAATCTATATCTGTCTTCATTTTTTGGTGGCNGGGAGGAAGTCTTAGAGAAACACAGAAAACCCCAATTTGGCTAGTTACAAGTTAATTTTTGGTGTGACCTCATGTTTGAGTGGTTTAGGTTGGGCTTCTTGCCCAACCTGGGTTTGTGTTTTTAAAACCAAGAGCCACAGAGGGAAGAAGTTGGGGGGGAAGGCAGTGGGAGAGGAGGGCAGCCCACGTTTTTCCCCAGCGGGGCATCCCTGTGTGTCTTCTGTTGAAGCCCTTTTTCCTCTTCGGGGCTTGACCTCGGATCTCCCTTGCAGCAGGAATGTATTTGTTGCTTGGTGGTAATTAAGGGTAGCCGGGCCCGCCGATGGCCCTCGGAGAGGGAATCGTGGCACCGCTCTCTGCTTTGCCATCGCCTCCGTGGGCCAGCGAGCGAGCGGCCCTGCAGCCAGCTCAGTGGGCCCGTCCGATCCGCAGACCTGCGTAACGGAGGATTCGCCTGCGGGCCAGGCAGCCGGGGAGACTTCAACCTGAATCTAGTGTGTGCCGGCTGAGTGCCGTAACCATTTGGCTATTGGGAAGTACTTTCACTGTATTATGGCTGAATGTAGCCCTTTGTTGCCTTGGCTTTTATTCCCTGTGCCCAGCGTCTGAACGTTTTTGTCGTGATCGAAATTAAGAGAGTCGATCTCCCGCGTTGGTTTCCGTGCAAGTCAGAGGGGGTTGCCCTCGAGTGAACCCTTCTGTAAGTTCAGCCCAAATTCATGAATAGTTTAGTCTTCCCTGAAACTGTGTTTTTTAATGAATAACTGATTCAGCTAGGGGAAGAAAAAGTTCCATCCAGAAACAGCAATATTAACATCTGCTAGGCCTGTTTCGTTACTGTTACATAGTCTTTGGGCTTGTCGTGAGCAGTGCGGATGCAGTGCAGCCAATGAGCAAATTTGACTCCCTCAGACAAGTGAGGGCGCTTGTT
This sequence comes from Scopus umbretta, assembly GCA_013400535.1. Classification (NCBI taxonomy): domain Eukaryota; kingdom Metazoa; phylum Chordata; class Aves; order Pelecaniformes; family Scopidae; genus Scopus; species Scopus umbretta. The sequence goes on from VZTL01031834.1 coordinate 29,042, forward strand.
TTTGTTGTGGTGGTTCCCCCGCCCCTTAAGCCTATAGCTTTAAAAAGGGAGCTTTGCACCAAAAGCTGTGGTACTGCAACAGAAGGAACTGGCTCACATGGTAACACAAACAAGTTATCTAAGAGGCAACATAAACTCTCTATAATAATAGAGGAAACGATTAGTCATTTTAAACTCATCCTTCTTCAAAGCTGTTCTGGCTCTTGGGCATCTGTTCAGTGTTTGAAATAAAGGAGGAAGCTCTGGTGCTTTATTGGAAAGGTTTCTGCAGAAGATCAGCTCAGTTGGAAGATGATGTTTTGGTCTATTTTGGGTTGCATAGCTGTGCAAGCACTGTGTTTCTGAGGTGACTGAGCCGCCGTTTACACCCAGCTTTTCTGACAGTCGCTGTAAATACGCTCTGATGTGTTCTGTTGATGGAATCGCTATAAAAATTTATGCGAATGAAATTATTGAAAGAAACCTCATAGCTGCATATTATAGGTGCTAAGACTTGACAGATAACGTGAAGCATTCATGTGACATGGGATAGATGTGAAAGAACGATGTAAGAGCTTGAAACGTTACTCTCCTAATATTTGGGGATGGGAGGATCTTCATATAGCATATGTTGAAATGGGGTAAGAGAGATTAGGAAAACTGCCAATATCTTTTGGGATTAAATTCTAGTTAAATCAGGATAAAGAATAGAAAGAATAAAATACTATCCCCTTCTTCAGTTGTTTCATTCTACAGTTTCCAGTGTGGGTAGTTTGAATGTAGGGTACAAAGGACATTATTCAGATAAGACCATTTCAGTAAGCTTGCAATATAAATGCTTTGAGAGAGTTAACAACACCACAAGTGCAATTAATTTTCTTTCATTTAAATAAGAAGGTTGAATTTTGATAAGTCATATCATCTAACTTTAGTTTTTGAGAAATTGTCTAGGAAATATTCAGTGCTAGACGTTGGATCAAAACCGTGGAAGATGTTACCAGAGACTTTCCCATTTAATTACTGCCTTTTATTGTAGTACTTGTGACTTTCAGTGCAGGATTATCCCTGGGCTTAATGACTGACCATGCCATGTACTTATGTCAGTAAAAAGGTAATTCGTTTGGTTTTGATTTCTTTTGTGCTTGGATTGTCTCTGCTGGTGTTGGATTCCTGTCTCTAGAGTAGTAATGTTTGAATGAAAGCAGGTAACTTCATGTTCTCGCAGTCCATAATGAAATACAGTTGTCTGAAGTGCATGAAGTGCAAAACCTTTTTTTTGGGCACCTACAATACCCTGCCTACTCACTTCTTACAGGATACTTCAATCTTGGAATATTTTCTATAAATCTATCTCTGATTTTAGAGCTATCCCCTGATAAGACATTCTAGTTGATGGTTGTTTTTTTGTTGTTTTTTGTTGGGTTTTTTTTTTTGCGTGGTATTGGGGTTTTTGTTTTTAAAAACATGATCTTGAGAAACGGGTGATGCTATGTCTTCCCTCTTACGTGCAACAATGTCTTATATGATCAGAGCTCATCTTTTTGGTAGCCTGTGTCTGAACCCCCTAGGTAACAGTGCAGGGGCACACAATTGCTGGCCTCTTGTCTGTTTTAAAAAAAGTAGGAAACTCCTTAGTTATCCAAACACTTTTCTATTTGTTTGGCTTACTTGTAAGGAATGTGCTTTGGTAAGTGTCTTCGAGAGACAGAGCAGGGGCTGGGCTCTAAATCTTCAAGTCTGGGTTTAAAGCGGGCTCTGAAGACAGCCTTTACAACATGCAGTTGCTGTTGGAAGCAGAGATGTAAAACTGGCTGTATGGTGCAGGGGAGAAAGTGTTATAACAGTGGATTTTAAAAGGTTGTGAGTCATACAGACAGGATATATCACTAGAAAAGAAAAGGAGAAAATGTCTTTATAAAGACGTTCAGCCTTTAGGGGTTGTCTAGACATCTGCCTTCATGCCTTTTGGCATCTGGAGACTCATGTCACAATACATGGTATTCCCTTGAGAGAAAACAAGTCTGTGGGTACATTTCCATTTTCATAGCTTGAATCAGGTGATGGATCAGGCATCTTTCTAAACTAGGGCCTCGTCTGCACTAGTGTATTCAAGCTAATGTGTTTCTGAGCCATTTGGAAAGTATTTTAGCTTTGCACGGGGAGGTCTGGACAGGGGTCTTTAGTTCGACTTAGCTTGGTACGCATTCGGTCTCATTCGTATGTGTCTTCTCAGATGAGACTTTCATCTTGGTAAAACTCTGCACTGTTAGTGTGTGCAAGATGGCTCCTCACTGATGCTGAAGCGCAGGGTAGGGGTTCTGCTGTGCAGGCAAGGGATGAAACCCTGCTGGATGTGGATCAAACCCTGCTGGCACCTCTTGCCGGTAAGGCAAATTGGTCTGAAGTGCCTTTTCTTGTTAGTTTGTTTTCCGCAGTTGAACCGCTGCGATGTGGTTGCTATAAGCGGTGATAAAGCAGTATCTCCTAGAGATGATGAGGGGCTGCCGTAGCCTGTGAAGGATGCACTGCTTTGTTCCGGTACGTAATCATACTTTAAAAAGTTTTACATTCTTTTATTCATACCTGTTTTTCAGGAAGTCACGTTTCTGTCAGCATTATATAACTCTGTGACATTTTGACTATCGCTGTTAGAGACAGGAGAGGTGGAAAAGCATGCGGCTTGTGAATCACTCTTGGTTTAACCCTTACTGGAAGGTGGGGAAAGAGCACAAGGGCGCTGAGGGAGCAGTTCAGGAAAGGCAGTGTGGAAGTTGGTACAACCACATCAGTTAAAAGGTACAAGATAATGAGTTTTTACCAGCTGGAATGCAATTAACTTCCTCTTCATTCTTATCTCTCTCCCCTACCTGCACATTTCATGCAGGTGAACAGCCATGCAACAGGTAGCAAAGGTCAATTATTTATGTCACCAGATACAAGACTTTGACTTCTGGCTCAGCAGCCTGACTTCTCACTTTCTTTTTTTTTTTTTTAATGTGCTAAACTTTAAAGGCCTGAGAAGATTCCACCCAGCAGTGTGGTGCAGAGTGCTTAAGGTTTGGGTAACTTCTGTTTTATACTGCTGCTCTACAGGCTTTACTGTTGGCAAGCAGCAGTTTATAGATAGTTACAAATATGTATGTTATCCCTCTAATCTGGGGGAAACTTGGCTATTACATGAGCAAATAAAATAAATGACGTAGTGTTCTGTGATGTACACATAAAATATGATGCAGACATGGAGGACTTAGTTTCATCTCTGCCTTAATGCTAGTTTAACGTGGCTTTAGTATTTGAGTGGGAAGATGAAGCTTTGTCCTTTGTGTACATGGTGAAATGCATCACAGTGAAGGGTTTCTTCTCTACTCTTCTCTATAGCTCCTGCTCCAAACATACAGACACGTTTATGTGGGTTTTCTATTCAAAGCTTTGGTACTTGTCAACCTTAAACATGCAGATGAGAAAGTTTAGAAGTATATATTTAACAGATCAATCAAAATCCCATTTATGGCCTAGGTATGTTTTAATGCAGTACTTGAGCATTATTTTTCATAGCCGTACCTGTATTTTACTTTTTTTAATTAGCAAATAAATAATAGCAGTGATTGTGCTCTAGCTGGTTTTGGGTATGTCCTTCTTTCTTCCCTGAAAATGATAGAGATGTTATACTTTACCTATTGCAAAGTATAAAAAAATAAACACTAAACATCAGACCAGAAAGAAGTGTCCGTGATATGGAAATGTTTTACTAGCATTTCCAACCAAGAGAATAACAAATGGTTTGCTACCGTTTATTGTAGGCATTGTTTCATCTTTAACATGTGAAATCCATATAAACTTATATGTGTATAAATCATGAAGTTCTTATCCCTCTAGGCTTCCAAGGCATTTTGCGGTGGTGCAGGGAAACTGTTTCTACAGTTTAACTCCAGGTTAGAAAGTTTCTATAGAAGCAGTGGTATTTTTCAGTTGCTGTGTTCGTGGTTTGTTGAGGACATAGGAGCAAAAGAGCGTGTCATGTTTCAAAGGCATTGAACATATCATCTGGGTGAAGTAAAGTCGAATCTATTCTTGTGACTTTCAGTTTGAGTCAAAGAATAATTAATTGAAGGAACTGTTTAGGTGTTGTTGAAGATGCAACAAAAATGAAGCAGGACCATGAGCAGTTGTGATTGATTCTAGTACCTGCTACTCTTCTTTCATCCTGCCATTTTGTGTAGAAGTATTAAGAAAGGTTTGTCTAAAATACATTGATGATATCTGGGGGACATCTCTAGACTTGAATTTCTAACTGTCCCAAATATGCTTTTAAAAAAATAATTTGACTAAATGGCGTAATAAAATACATAGGAAAAAGAGAGATACTGATGAAGCCTTTCCCTACCCCCCATCTCTTCTGCTGTGTTGATGCCTGACTAGTATTAGTTCAGTATCTCACTTTTTTTCAGCCACAGTTGAGGCAATAGTTGCTACCGCAGACTCTGCCAAAGTGAGATCCTGCAAAAGTGCTTGGAGGATGGTAGTGCACTTGTTGCTGCCCCTTTCTGGTTTTCCATTAGGGGTAACACTGTCAGATGTTGTGGAGGCCTGCCTGTGTCCTATAATTATTCGTAATAGTGCACCACTACTACTAAGTGCTTTTAAAATATTTTGCCAAGGTAGTCTGTTAAACAGAAGGCTACCTGTAGAAAATACATGTATGTGCCTTCAGAAACATAACTTTTATAGAAATTTTCTTTTTAAAATCTTGTGGGTTTAAAATTTGCAAGAACCATCATCAAGTGGAAGGTGAATTTCTGATTGAAATAATTGTGCTTCATCATTAGCACAATTCAGCAGATATTCATTTAGTGGTAATACAACTAGTTTGGATGAAATCAGTAAATTTAAATAATGTTTGTCTTTCATTTAATTGCATTTTTTTAAAGTTATTTTCAGTAATCTTTTATGAAACCTTTGGATTTGTCTGTTAAGACCATGTAATGGAAAGAGGCATGCTTTTGTATTCTGGTGATATAGGTAGCAGAAAATCCGTCATTGTAGGGAAATAGCGAAGGCTATAGGAAGCCATATCAGTGGTATTATTGCTCTAAGCAAACCATGACCAAAATGTTGTAGAAATTGACTCTTAGTTTCGAAAGCTTCCTCTGTTTCTTTTTTCAAGTGATGTACAAGGCTAAGCAAACACAGTGATATAATATGCAATTTATTTGAAATGAACACCTTTCAAGATAGATAACATAAACATATCTTCCTCTTAAATGTAAAAGTGTGAAATGAGCTACTAGCTCATTTAGCTATTTCATCTGTATGAGAGCTAAGCCAAACGTACAGATCAGTGGGAACTCCTTCACATAGCTTGGAAGGAGAAAGAAGCCATGGAAATTATTTTTCTAGAATAAAAAGTTTGCAGCTGGTCAGACTGCAGTGTCAGTTTGATCTCTGGTTCTGACCCTGCATCACCCAGCCTTTTTCCACCATAGCTGGTCCTCCCAGATGGCCATGAAGTTGACCTTTGATAGACATGTCTATTGACTGGTAAGTGAGAGAGCCCATGTTGTTGTCAGTAACTTACTTCTCATGCAGCCTAAATGTATTCATAGAGGCGAGTCTGGCAATGGGGTGATGGCAGAGCCAATTCTCATTCCTGTTTCTATGCAGCTTCTGTTCAAAGAGGAGGAAAAGAGAGACTCTACCAGAGCCCTAGATGAACTTACTGGAGCTGTACAATGAGATCTTTTGTTCCCTCCCAGGAGTACTACTACATGTTTTGAACGCTTGCAGTCCATTTGTCTTTTGCTACAGTTTAAATTCATTAAAGGATTAAATCGGTTGACAGTTGCAGGCAAACCCTCAAGGGTGTCCCCCCCAGCCCCATGTTGCTATATGTGAAAACAGCATATGGGAAAACATTGTTTGTTTAATTGAATTGTTTGTGTTTGTGATAATCTGATCCTTGCAGATCAGCCAGATCTCTGACGTTGGAAAGGGTTTAGCACCGCATTTTTTGCTGTGAGGCAATTTGCATTTGTTTTGAAGAAGTTTATCAAATGCTACTTTGCTTTTAGGGCCCATCAAAAAACGTAGATTCAATACAAAACAGTGCAGCTGAAGATGTGAGATGTAGTAGATAAGCACCACAAAGAAATTCTAAGGTCCAGCCAGTAATTTATTGTATGAAGTTACTTCCTTCGTGACAGGTTTGTGATGCTTGAAGATGCTCTAAGCCTGCCTTAGCCAGCTGGGCATGGTGTCATTAGCTCCCACAATCTGCATCTGACTGAAGTGGCATTTACATCTACATCCAGGCTTTATGCTCCAGTGTGGTCATTCTTAGCCTTGTACTTTCCAGAGTATGTCAACTTTTATGGGAATTTAGGCATATTTCACTGCTGTGAGTCACTCGGGTTGAAGTTTGATGGTTTTATTGGGGCCTCTAGCGGTCTCAAGACTGCATTACCAAACCAGAGCTGTTGTTTGGGGATAGTAAGGAAGGATTGCTTTCCTTCGTCCCTTTAGGTAGATTTACCAAGGTACGGGGCAAGGGTAGTGCTGTACAGGTAACTTATTTGGATTCTAGTGGAGCATTTTACATGGAGTTAGAACTGAACGTGCTGAAGGAGCGTAAATAAATGGAGCATAAACAGTAATGGAGCGTGAAGGAGGAGATGAAGGTTGGCCTGGGAGGTCTCCGTGTTGGGCAGTGGTCACAGACTGGTTTCTCCCTACTGCACACCTCACTGCTTTTTAAATTAGGAAGTTTTCAGGGCCCTGGTAACAGCAAAAGGATAAACTGTCCTAAGAAAACTATAGAAATACGGCAGGCAACAACAAGCCTTTCATGTACCAGCATCAAGACTGCCACTAAAAAAGGATTTTCTGTCTAGCAAGACAGTTTTGAGCTCTGTGTGAGCAAGCTGAAGGCTTTCACAGGCCATTGTTCTCCTGCCCCCAGACAGATCAAAAAATCAAAACATCAAAAATTTGATCTTTATTTTCAATACAAATCATCTTTCTTGATGTTGTGTTTGAGCTTTTGTATAAGTTTTAAAATCTCTTTATAGCTATTTTTACTTGGAAAACTCTCAAACCAAATCCAGCTCAACGTTGTTCTCCTTGTAAAGTATCTTTTAACACTTTCCTGAGCAAAGACTGTGCAGAGTCTAAAGTGCCTGGCTCAGGAAAGTGAAAGCTGCTTGTGATGAGAGACTTGAGAGTCTCAATTGCTCTCGGCTAAGCAGATCTGAAATAGGGCCCTGTCAAGAAATGCCCCTCGTTTTCACGGCTGTGCTGCAAAGGCCAGGCGCCTGCTGGCTCTGCTGTATGCTTTCCATGTTGCCTGGGTGGCCAGCCCTGGTGATTTGGGGACAGTTAGTGTTGTGGCATTGCCACAGGAGTCCTTCCCCCCCCTCCTCTTTCTTTCATTGTATCCTCTTTCTTCTAGGGTGTGCCTGAGTAATGACTCAGAGTGGAAAAAATAGTGCTATTAGGCCACATGCAGGAATGTGCCTTGTGCACATAAAATAAAGGTTGATGCTGTCTTAGTTTTGAAAGAAAATGACTGGCAGCGTTAACTGAAAATTCTTATTAAAAGAGGAGGGGTTTTGATTCAGGCGTTGCTCATTACATACCCAGCTGCAGTTCCACCAATGTCAGTATGATGTGCAGCTCGAGTAGGGGATAACAATTTAGGTTTTAGTAGGTAGTTGTTTTAAATATTACTCATTGCTGTTGTCAAATAAGAGCACTGTTCTTTTTGTAAACTTCTTCAGCAGGATCATCTCTGAAGAGACGTTACATGTAGGACTTTGGGCTGTGCAAATAATTTAAACTCATTGAAACTTCTCAGCCTTTCTCTGGGATGAACTTCTGTTGTTGTTTTCTTGGTTGGAAGATTGCAGGTTATTTGGAGGCGTGCTACTGAACCATGAGGTGGTTTGCAGCACCTACTGCCTGTAGTTCATGAGGACCTGCAGGTTTGGGGGAAACAGAGAAGAGCTACTGGGTTGCATGGAAAAGTTTTAACTGATGTTTAATCTGGAAGCCATTGGAAAGAAGTCTAATGGTGCTTCCTAGGGTTAGTGGCGAGAGAGCTATCAGTTGTGATGCAGTCGTGTTTGGTGTCCGGGCCTATTGTCAGCCTGTTTCCTACCAAAATCTGTGCTGCTTGGTCTTAGGTATTTGTGTTGCTTGTTTGTTTTGTATGCACACAGGTAGGTGAATCACTTTATTGTACCAAACCACAGGAAAACTTATCCAAGAAATCTTTTCTTGATGGTAGGACTGAGGAAGGGGAAACAGATCTAATGGGTACAATTCGGTTGAGATCCATTCTGTATTTTTCTCTTTATTTTGGGTATGTTGCCCAGAAAACTCTTCGCTCCTAGGCTAGCCAGCTGAGAAGCAGATACAGGTAAAATCTGGAGAAAAATCAGGAGAGGAAGAAAGAACTTTCTCCAGTATGTTTCACCACAAATTTTCATTTAGTGTCTCATCTTGGCTTTCCTACAAGGCTTTGTCCTCCATAACATTTTTAGTTCGCTGGAGGTGCTGCACAAACCGGAATCTCCTCATCTGTTTTCATAAAAGCTAGTGGAAAAAATATTTGGTCCCTCTTTGGAGAAAAGCTTGCTTCAGGGAAGACAGAATTTAGAAATGTCATGGGTAAAATATAAATACATGCAGAGTGGAAATAGTCTTTCATCTTTCACATAACTGCATAATAGCTAAAAATAGCCTGTGCACAGTTGTGTATGGCTGTCGACTGCTTTAGGGTTTTCATAGTTTCCTAATACAACATGGTGTCCTAAGAGGGTCCAGCCCTACCCAGTAATAACAAACATCAGCTCATTGTTTCTTTCTTCTGGGTTCTGGTCTGGCTCTCCATCTGGTCCTATGCAGTCTCATTAGCAGAGCTGCTCATTTAGGGTTAAAAGAAGAGAAGACTCCAAAGATCTTGCAAAAACTTAATGCACTGCTTCTAAAATTAGAGCTTTTTTTTTACTTGGGATAAACCCACTTAAACCAAACATTCTGTGAAATGGTGTTTTGTGGATGGGCCGTGAGTGCCTGCCTAAGATACTAGAGGGTAAACATGTGGAGCTGGCACATGCTGCAGCATATTTTCAGTTTCTCATTGGAAGTGAATGTGTCATATTACTGAGATCATCTAGTGTTAATTTGAATTGAAAAACCTGTTGTGGAATACAGCTAAAATGAATTTAGCAGAGTAAATATACAGTGGAAAAAGGAAAAAAAAAAACAAAAAAACCAACAACCCCCAAACCCAGAAAGTAATCGATCTTAAATGAAACTATGTAACATAATTAAATGTTAGCTTCTGACTTAGCCTGCTGTTAACTAGCTCCTCCTTCAAGTAGTAAGGACCTGACACAGGAGGGCCACTGAAATTGGTAACTGAACTGTTAGCGCAGCTTGAAGCGAATCTACAGCACACCGGCTTAATCTACATTGTCTTTTTTCTTTTTATACAATAAGCACAAGGGAAAACACTTGCTTTTCTTGGCTTGGCATATCTTTAATTGCATGTGAATTTCTATGCCTTTTACAATGGTGTAACAATATGATTTGTGCTTAGAAGTTGTCTGCTTAAATGCAGAGAAATACTTTGCAATTGAGGACTTAAGACATTTTAGGAAGAAATTACAAAATAGGGCAAAATATTACACAAGTATATTTTAGCTCATATTCCAATATGATACTTTTTCAAGCCAAACCCCAGAAATTGCCAAAGGCAGGCATGTTACTTGAACTAGGTTCATATAGGTTTAGGCACATAGTTCCATGCGCAGTTCAGGTGATCTTATTTTTCTTGCTCGGTGCTGTAAGCCTACGAACTTCATCAATTTGGACATAATGTGGAAATGAATGAGGTCAATCAGCCCTGAGATGGGTTGCAAGAGACAGAAACATTACATCTTTCCAAGTCCCATCCTGTCTCTGAGACTGTTGTCTCCTGCTGGAAGGTGTCAGTCCCTGCTGATTCAGACTTAATGCTCCCAGTGAAGTGGGGAGATGTCCCCAGCTGGAATAGCAGTCAATGCCTTATAAATCCTAGAAAATCACCAAGTGTTGGAAAGCTGTATCAGTCTGTCTCAGTGGCATTCCAGGGTTTAATTTTCATTTACTTTGTCTGACCTTAATAAAACCTTTTTCTGTGGGAATACTTTCTGAATAAACCCAAGCCAATTATGAAATACCAGAGGTGACAGAGCAGTCTGCAAGTGGCTGAGCTACTGCGTCGCTGCAGGTTAATGTTTGTTGGCTGAGCAGTGATGACTGATAATGGCAGCAAAGCAAAGCCTGGAGTCCTAGAGCCACCATGATGGTTGCAGTGTGGTGGCTTGCCCTAAAGCCCATAGTTGTGGATGTGGGACAACTAACGGTAGGTGGGCATAGCAGGAGGAAAAAAAGGAAGCAAGACTGGGGTTACTGTGACAGTGATCTTAATAATGCTTTTGCTTTCATGAAAGTGCGTGGAGAAAGAATTTGGAGACCACTGTGATAGTTTGGTGGTATTTTTGTAGAGCTCCTGAGAGGATGGGTGGGTGAAGAGAAGATCTGAAGGTACACCTGTGAAAGATCGTTAGCTTTGAGAGGTGTGTGATTAATTTCCTGGCTTTTAGTATCTGAGTCACAAGGCACACACACTGGTGAGCACATGAGAAAGACAAAGCAGCAGCCTCGAGTTGTGTTCTCAGAAAGGATTTGTGGCTAAGGGTTTTTTTTTGGTTAGGATTTTTTGGTTTGCTCACTTTGACTGTTTAGCCAGCTTCGTAACCTTGTATTTACATGAACCAAACCACATTGTTTGTTTTGGAAAGTGGAACACCACAGGCAGGTGGGCTGCTGTCGACAAGGGTTTTCCCCCCAGTGCAGGAACCCTAACTTCATTAGAGGGTACAGTTTGGTAGCAGAGCCAAGCTGATCTAAAGTCTTGTGGTCAGCAGAAGGGGAGGCACTACTGTCTTCCCCATTGCTAATCAGCTCCCGTGGCTCCCCTGATGCATACAGTAGTCACATTTTAAATCCTGCTCCTGAAAATAGCTTAGTTGTAATCTGTCTTATCAAATATCAGTGGAACTTGGGCTTCTCAGTCACTTAATATTTTTGAAGAAGTTTTCCTGCAGCACATCTTATTTCTTCCTCAACAAGATTACTCGTGACACTAATAATAATAATTCCTCAATTAGGCGGCCCACTGTCTACCTGAGGAGGATGGAGCTGAATCCTGCATCTATTACACACCACCAACTCTTGGTCAATAATAAACTGCGCACGTAAGGAGCGCAGGACAGACCTTGCGCAAGTGCAGGTGAATTAGTCGGCTCCTCTGGAACATACAGCCTTGGATCAGGCTCGAAGCATCGCTGTGTGGCACATGAACAGATTCATTTGCCGTAGCTGATGACAGTGATGAGTTTGTGTATACATATCTCTCCTGTTGTTCAGTTGAAATGTTCAGTGTTTCACATTTTGCTGTCTTCTCTTGATCTGTTGAGTATTTTCTTGGGGAGGGATGTTCTACCCCTACCCCAAGTTTATTTTTTTGTTAAAAAAAAAAAAAAAAAGTAAAATCTAACTGTATACATGAATAATACGGATTCATGTCATTGAAAAGAAAAGCAAAAATGCCAGGGCTCCTGATATATTAGATGCAAACACAAGGAGAATCAGGTGTTCAGCACAAATATCCTCTGAAATAATAAACAAATGTTTTGTATAAATAGCATCTAATTAAGTAATAACATAAGGCCAGAGAATGGCTCAGTTCATGGCTTGTGTTGAAAAATATAGCATGGAATGACTGAGTCAGGCAGGCTGACGCTTGGGAATGGGATCATTTGTTTTGTGCGGTTTTGCATTTCAGAAGAAGGCCTGCCTGCTGCTGACGGGATGTGGGTTTTTTTGAATTTGGTTTGTACATAGGGTTCTGGAAAGTCAGAGGGGTATTGTGAGGGGGTATTGCCAAAGTGTGCAATAAACAAAAGAAAGTAAAGTGATGGGAAGATGTTTGTTCGTCAAGTGACAGGAGTTTTAGCATAACTTTCCTTTTGTTGATTGAGCATCATTAACAAAACCCACACGTGACAGTACAACCATAGCAGCTTGGTAATAATTTACCGTCAGATCAGATGGCTGCGGCTGGGGGTGAAACAGGAATCGACGTGCTGCTTGTTTGAGTTGGCAGGGAAGAAGCAGGGAGGTGAGAAGCAGGGGTGTAGGGGACTTAGTAGTGGCATACCTGTTTCTCAGTCGTATGATGTCTGTTGTTCCTGTTGCTCAGGAAGGATGCTGTGCCCCTGCACTCAAAATGTGGGGAGAAGGAGACGAGAAACTTTGTCATCTTCAGGCAGATTTACAGAAGAGAAAGTAACTGAAGGACGGGTTGTGAGTAAAGTTGGGCTTTTGCCATTTTGTTTGTAGGGCTGCAGAAATCGCTGTGACTTACACAGTCCTGTGGTGTTCTTGTTGCTTTTGTTCTTTTTGCAGTTTCCCTTTCTTATTAAACATAGCATCTATTTAGCTTTGCCTTTAGATTGCTTTTCAGGGAATCCCACCTCTTGCTCATTATTCGGCAGCTGTTGCCACGTGGCTTAGCACTTCTACTCTGAACATGGCACGGTAGTGTTTTTGTGCCTTAAGAGTGGCTTTTTCCTTTGTAGTTTCTTCTTCCTTGCCACTTCTTTGTGAAAGAATACAGAAGGGCTCTTGACCTAAGTACAGATGAACATTTCCTTGCTTCCTAATAGCCTTGCAGTTTGGCTGGGCTCTCAAATATTCAGGAAGGTTGAGGAGGAGCCTCACGCTTGCACATAGGACATCTATGTCCCAAGCAATGTCCTTTGTATCCTGAGTTTTCAGTAGGGCTGTGCTAGAGAAAACTAGGCGTTAGTTCTTTGATGCTGACAAGTGCTCTTTTGCCTACGAAGTGTGCCCAAACTCTTCTTGCTGTGGCACCGAGACCATCACAGGCTGGAAGGGGGTCTCTCCACTTGAAGCTTGCTTCTGCTGCATTTCTCCTTACCATGAAGCTGGAGGAGTTGCTGCTAGTGTTGCTTCTAGTCAGCTGGCCTGCCTCATCTTTGTGGAGAGTGCTTTTTGTAGTCTCTTGTATGGAGAACAATGTGATACAATGGTATCTTCTGACTGCTTTTTGAGGGTGTGCCTGCCCGGGCCCGTGGCTGTGATGCAGGGAGCTACTGCAGGCAGAGCTGCTTGTGGCACCAGCAATGTGAGAGCTGGGGGGCGAGTGATTTGGGATTCAAGCTTTGCATTGGGTTGACGTGGCATAGCTGCTTATTTTGAGTTAGCTTGTGGAATTGCAGAAACAGCTAAGAAACCGTCTAAGAAAACAGGGTGGAAAGAGAAAATGAGGCAATTTCAAATGCTTTTGGTAAATGTGTCAACCTCTGCAGTCAGCAGGCTCGGTGCTTTGTGTGGGTAAGGCACCATCCAGCATAAAGCTGAACTGGATTTTCTAGGAGCAACACAGTATAAGGTCCAACCAAAGCATCAGCCCTTCTGTAGGTGATCTTAGAGCAGCCGGGGCTGGAGCGTGCCTCCGCCTGCACCCACCGTGATGCCAAAACCAGACCCAGGGGCTCATGAGCAGAAGCCTCCAATGCCCGTAAGCCTTCCTGGCACAAGGTGCTGTGACCTGTGGATCTCCAGCACCATGCTGAGGACTTGCCTGTCTGTGGGACGTGTATCTCTGCATGCTTGTTTTTGCCTTGTCATGCGTAGCTTTGCAAGGTGAATAGTTGTATTGAATCCCTGATGCAATTGCTGGAGTTACCTGTTTGTTACATGAGAAAAGCGGCTGCTGCTCTCGGTTGGCGTCAGCTGGCTACGAGAGTCTCCTCTGGAGAGTCTCAGGAAATCAGTTTTCCTCACAAGCGCCTGCAGACCTCAGTCTGGGGCTTTTATTGCACTCCTTTAGGAGCATTTTGTGCTGCCACCCGGAGGGAGATGAAGAAAACAATTTACAGGCCGGTTTGCACGCTAACAGGAAGGGAAATGGCTTATTTGGAAGTAAAAGCATGAAAAAAACCAAAACATTTTCAAAGCAAAATTCTGATGTGCTTGTCAGTATTACTAGCAGAGTAGTTTCAGGTTGCAGTTAAATGGCAACTGCGGATACTTTATGGATATGTACACATATATAAACTAGATTTCAGAATATATACTGTTTTGAACTTTGACTGCACGGAGTTTCTTGCAGAAAATGCAAAATATTCTTTTGTGAGAAGTAATAATAAAATTTATACAGCAGTAGGATGAACGGAAAAAATCTTATGAATAAAAAAGACCTAATTCGCGTCTGCTGCTTTTTGTGGGATGGTGTCGAAGGTACTAACTAAAGTGTCTTCTGACTAAGATCTTGTAGGTTTTGTTTTTAAATGTATATGTGCAAAATAATGAGCATATATTATGCAAGCTGGTTTTGTGACAAAATAAACTGGTTTAAAAAGAAAAAATGGTAATTAACATTTTACTAGCATGTTTGGGTTTTTTTTTTTTCTCTAATAGTTTGGTATGCTTTTGGTGATATTTTTATGTCAGTAGATTTTTAGGTATCTAAAGGTTGAAAAGTCTGGAGTGCAACAAGTTTGTTCTGTTTTGTTTTTAACTGACCCCCCCCCCATGTGTTAATTAAACCAGTCCTTGTTTTATTTGAGCTTCCAGTAGTTTTAAAGTTTTAATTATTTTTTTTCTTTTTGCAGGTCAGATGTACAATTGCCTGTAAGTATCATTCTGTCGCTCAGTTTTCTATTTTTTTTTAATGTAACTCTCATTATCTGAATTTCTTTTAAGAAAGATTGAACTGTATCAGCTAAGTATTTATAAAAAACTTCCTGAAAAGAACTTTTAGAAATAGCATTCAAAAATGTACACTCACTTATTTTAGTGACTGTAATTCCTGCAATATGTTTAAGGATATTTGAAGATATAAATGTGCACTTTAATCCCTTTGCTTTTCAGTTTGTAAAGAGTTCTGGTAAAATCACCTACAGATATAATGTGCTTAGCAAGACTGGAAAATAGACTTAAAGGCAATACAAAACAAACAAACCAACCCCAAAACAAAAACAGACACAGCAAGTGATGCTTTAAGGATTTTCTAAAGTGAGTATAGCAACTGTTGCACTTGCCAAGATGACAAGTTTTCATGTGGCAAAAATTTCCAAAAGTACTTGCTGATGAGTTCTACCTTAATATTGAAGGTCAGACTTGCATGAGTTAGCCTTTAAATTTTAGGGCCTGAATCAACTCTTTCCACGGTTCAAGCTGCTCGGTATCAATCTAAAGTTGTTTGCTGTAGGTATACCATGTCTCTTATGGGAACACACTGTGAATATGAGAACTTTTTTCTCATACAGTGAGGGGAAGAGACAAAATTGATATGCCGGATTAAGTAAAGCAGCTAGCTTCTGATAATATATGAGAAAAACACACACGCAGAATGTGGTTGCGAGTTTGTTGCATTCTTTTCAAACAAAACTGCACTGAAAAAAAAGGCAGATTATTGTAGCTTTCATCCAAACTGTGAATAGAGTCAGTGAATGACTGAAATAATGTGGCAATCTCTTAATCTAAATCAAGTTGTCTGACAGAAGTTAAAAGTGGTAAAACCAGGAAATATGCAGTGAAATCTCTATAGGAGAACAAACTGGGAAAACAAAAGTGACTGCAGGTCTGTGCATGATATACAAAATTATTGTACTTCTGCTAATGGGAGACCCAGAAGTGTTGTAAAGATGCTTACTGCTTTGTATTCTGTCTTTCAGGCACTGAGGATTGCAGTTCAAAATATGTAACTGGAGAAACAGGAACCAGTAGTAACGATAATTTATCAATAAACTCTCTAAGTGGAAAAAAAACCTATGGAGGTAGAAGATTGTCCAGGGATGTGTCACATTCTGACAGAGCAATAAATGATCAGAACAATGTAACACGTAAGTGGTTTGGAATGTGACTGGGATGTGAATCTTCAGGGTGTTTTGTGCTTTTATACTGCGTTAGCATTTTAAGCCCAAACTGTAGTCCAGAGTGCAAAGAGCATGCAGGAGTGTGGATCCAACTGCTTTACTGGAGTAGAGAATGGACCAAAGAAATGTATCTGCACGGCTGACTGAGAGCGCAATTTAACACTGAGATTGCTGCATGGCCTTGAAATAGTTCTATCACTGTTAGACTTGGGATCCCTTCCCTGCTTATTATGGCTTTTCAGGTTACAGCTGCAACAGTTCAAACCTACTGTGATATACAGATTTGAAATACATATGTAACAGAGTATAGCTGAAGTACTTTACCTAGTATAGAGGGTATCATGTATCTAGAGGAAAGCTCTGTAAATCTTGCGGCTAGGAAGGCTCTTCTCTTTGGGGTAGCCAGTTTAGGAAAAAATAACAGCAGGTTGTGTGTTCCAGCCTTTCTCAGAAACTTACGTGAAGTTAGCTGAGGCAGGATGGTTATCACTGCTGCACCTAGACAGTTTTACTCCTAGAGGTGAAGTGAGATTTGAGGAGTTAGAGGAATAGTAGATTGCAGAGCTAGCAAACGTGCCTTGCAACGTATAAGGATGGCTTGATTATTTTCCCAGGCTGATTACTATTTTACAGAGTCCTGTTGTTTGGGTAGGATGGGGAGAAGAGTGCTTTGTGTAATTGTCAGCAAATATTCTTGCAGGTTAAAATATTTTTTTTTTTTCCTTGCCTTTCACAGAGCCCAGCCCAGTTCTTGATCTCAAGGCAGAATATGTTGGTGTGACTTCTGTCAACTTAACATGGGCAGTGAACAACACTGCTTCCAACTCCTACGCATGCAGGATAGAGGTTGTAAATGGTACCTCTGTTAAGAACCTGACGTCCAATGTCACCAGTCTCGAAATTACTGAGTTAATCCCTGGCACAATGTACAATTTCACAGTATTTGCAGTAGCGGCTGATGGTCAGACGGAAGGAGAAGGGGTGTCCATAAGCCTGTATACAAGTAAGTCATAGTTGCATGCAGCTCTCTTTCTTGTGGATCATGTTTTGCTCTGCAGCTCAGGGCTCTACCTACATATGTGAGGATTGTAATTCAATACTGTTGTGTATAGACATGATATTTTAATACTGTAGCCTGATCTGGGCTATATGCAAAGGATAGGATGTGTGCAGCAGAAACACAGCCCTGATGTTTCTGTTTTGTTTTTAATTATCTTCCTTCCCCTTCATCCTCATCTCTTTCCTGCCCACCTGTCCAGATTGCCAAGGGAATCCCTGGGAGCACTGGCACAGGGGGTGTCAAAGAGAAATGAATCCCAGTCCGAATGACTTTTCAGTTCTCTTCCAGCTGTCCATTGATGCAAAAGTGTCCAGGAGCATCTGGTGGTGGTGTTGTGGTGCTCCTGCACTCTGAACAATGAGTGATGTGGAGAGAGTGAAGTAGTGGTGTGCCCGTGTTTATTCTGTCCGTGTTTGTGAGCGGATGTTCTGTTTAACTAATTTGACATCCTTTGTCCTAGTGGTTGAAGGGAAGGTGGTGGATGTAGTTTTTCTGCATTTTAGTAAGGCTTCTGATACTGTCCCTCACAGCATCCTTCTGGACAAGTTGTCCAGCTGTGGGATGAGCGGGTTTATAGTGTGCTGGGTGAAGAGCTGGCTGAAGGGCAGAGCTCAAAGGGTTGTAGTGAATGGGGTTACTTCTGGGTGGCGACCGGTCACCAGCGGTGTTCCTCAGGGCTCAGTTCCAGGGCCAGTTCTGTTCACTGTGTTTATCAACGATCTGGAGGCAGAAGTTGAATGCACCATTAGCAAGGTTGCTGACAATACCAAACTGGGAGGTGCTCTTGACTCCCGTGAGGGACAGGAGGCCTTGCAGAGGGATCTAGATAGATTGAAGCATTGGGCTGTGATTAATGGGATGAAATTTAACAAGTCAAAATGCCAGATTCTACACCCGGTACAGAGTAACACTGGGCACAA
>VZTL01031845.1:2226-13231 GCA_013400535.1 Scopus umbretta
TTCTGTGTTGGGTATTAATTACCTATATTCTAGGATTCATGAACAAAGATAATATATTTTCATTTTGTGGTAATGACTTTGATTACACCATGCAGGGGACCATGCAACGGGCAGTATTTGTATGATTTAGTGAAGACAAATATTTATCCTCCATAGAGGTGTTGTGGCTAAGCAGATCATACGCTCATTACACAAATCACATCTGGGATCTGTTTCTCGACCTATCATTTTACCTGTTACAGAATCAGAGTGCCAGCTCTGAGCTGTACTTTCTTACCTGTTGAAGTCTGGAGGGCTAACACATCTAATTTTTTTTATATCTGTCTGAGGATAGATAACGATAAGAATTGTTACATCTCTTCAGTTCTTCACCCTTTATTTTTACTCTTCTTACTTGTAATGGCCAGAGTGTACCATTTAGAATGGAAGTATTGTGTGCAGAATACATTTTTTTCTATTTTATTGAAGCACGTATTTATTTGTGTGTGTTTTCAAGGCAGATTGTTTTGGGTACATTAATCTTTCTGTTCACTATTGCTTAGGGAGAAAAGACCCTTCCACCATCCTTTTCCTGAAAGGCTGACTTCTTAGATTCATAAATTGATGTTTTGACACAGCTCTCAGAATAAAAAACTTTTTTTCAGTGTCCTCATCTTTACAGTGCAGAACAAAAAAAATCAACTGTGAAACACTGATGGGTGTCACCAAAGGAAACCGGAGTTCTCCAGCCAGATCTAATTTCCACAGTAGGCTCACACATGACTTACTTAGCCCTTTGTGAATTCATCTAACTGTGACTCCCTATGTAGCCATTATTCCATGAGCTGCCACACACTGTTAGTTTGTCCTCAAATGGCTTCTGTGATATGTACCTTCAAAAAACTTGTCCAAGAAAAAGATAACCTGTAATACAGATTATTTTTCCAATCAGAAATTCTGGACAAGCAGCACGGTGTAATAATAACTTTAGTTTTGCCAGATTTTAAAATAGTAGCAAGGAAGTTTTATTAAAACCAACAGTACCTAAGCAGGAATCAGTGAATCCTGCCACTCTCCTGCTCATGGTCACTTCTTCTAAAAAAAATTCAGGTGTTCCACACAAAGCCTAAAGGACCTGAGCCCAGGGGTCTAAAGTACATCAGCAGACATCTAGAGCTTAGAAGTTCCTCATCACAGTGCAGGAACTATGTCTGGCTAGTGTCGTGGTTTAACCCCAGCAGGCAGCTAAGCACGACACAGCCTCTTGCTCAGTTCCCCCCACCAGTGGGATGGGAGAGCCAGTCAGAAGGATAAAAGTGAGGAAACTCATGGGTTGAGATAAAGACTGTTTAATAACTAAAAAAACCCATCCCAAACCAACAAAAAGAAAAAACAAACAACAAAACCAAAACCAAGAACAAAAGATGCAAAAACTCCAATTGCTCACCACCAGTCAACAGATGCCCAGCCTGTCCCCAAGCAACGGCAGCCCTGGCAAACTTCCCACGCCCCTGTATTTATTACTGAGCACAACATCACATGTTATGGAATATCCTTTTGATCAGTTGGAGTCAACTGTCCTGGCTGTGTCCACTCCCAACTTCTTGCCCACCCCCAGCCTACTTGCTAGTGGTGTAGAGCAGATTCTTACTAGTCAATTCACACAGTTGCCTGTTGACTGAACTATCTTCTATGAATCTTAAGTCTTAAACCTCTACAGGAAGACCCAAGTACCTGGCTAAGGGCTGTGGAGTCTACAAGTTAATGTGGTACAAACTAGTTCGTTTTGCAAGACTAAACCTAGCTGCTTATCCTTCAAAGGCCCAGAGGATGTTTTGGGATGATGAAAAGATAGTTTCTCTTCTGTATATGTTTCCCTGTTTAGTATTATTGCCTGGTAGTGAAGATGCTTTCTCCAGGATGTTTTTTTTAAGCTCCATTCAGATAACAGCTTGTATAAAAAACTGGGATTGATATAAGGAACACTTTTGTAGGTATTGCCATTTTCTTTTCATAAAATCATGCTCAAAGTAGACCAGAAATTGAAATCTCCATCAGAAAGGACCATTAGAGAATAACATAAAGTCTGTAAAATGTGCTGATGTTCACCAATACATTAATATAGGGAGGACTCTGGGGAAAAAAAAAAAAAATTAAAGGGGAAAAAAAAAAACAACCAGGAGGGAAAAAACAAACAAAAAAACCCAGCATAGCTCACAGATAAAAAAGTATGGAAATTTTCTGATGCATTTTTCTTTGATTCTAAAGAACAATCCAAACCACATTATCCATTTTTCCAGTTACTTGTACAGTAGGTGGGCTGTGTTTCAATGAAACACCAATACAGAGATGTAATATTAATCATGTGCTTGAATCTAACCCTATTTCATGAGTATTTAAGCACATAAATTTTAACTTTGCTGAATCAGAGACATGAGTAGGGGGAACAAATAACCCATCCATTAAATGAAATAGATACGTGTCTGGTTGCTGCTCTCTTAATAATTTGTGCTACAGCACCTTTTCTACATGTACCTTTCCACATGTAACTTGGAAGACTTTAATTAATAATGTCTCATAACACTCCTTTGAGGGAGATAATCACTGTAGTGATTTTGCAGATTAGAAAAGGAAGCCAAGACAGATTGTAGCCTATACAGGGGAGGTTTAGATTGGATATGAGGAAAAAATTCTTCACCAAAAGGTTTGTCAAGCATTGGAACAGGCTGCCCAGGGAAGTGGTTGAGTCACCATCGCTGGGGGTATTGAAAAAATGTGTAGACGTGGTGCTTATGGACATGGTTTAGTGGCAGACTTGGTAGGGTTAGGTTAACGGTTGGACTCGGTGATCTTAAAGGCCTTTTCAAGCCTAAATGATTCTATATTTTTGTTAAGTGCTTTGGTTCTTTTAACAACTAACTTGAAATACCAAAGCCCTGATTCTCAGTGATAGCTCCTCTGCACAACAGCCACACACACCTTACACTTTCAGTTATTCAGCCAGAACAGCCCTGTGTTTGAAGCACGGGTGCTATATACATAGGTATATATGTATTTGAAGGAACTGAACTTGAAGGAACTATTTTAAAAACTGGCACTTAAGTGATTCATTAAAGCAATAATACCAGCTCCTGAGCTTGTTCTTTAGTCCCTGAGATCCAGCTCAGAACATAACAACCCTATTCAGGAAAACAACCAAAGATAACCTTTAAACCAACACTTTTGTGCTGAACATGGAGCACTCAGGTTTTTTCATGAACTGATATTCTGATTACACCATTGGGAATCATCATAGAACATCCTCAGGTGTTACAAACCCTAGGTTTGTCTTTCATATGAAAATAGGAATGAAGAAACTCTCCTTCATGGTTTACAAAAGTCGCCTTTTTACTTGGATCAGTTGCTGTACACAAATTCAATTTTAATGGTACCTATAATATTTCAAAAGCAGTCATGCAAAATTAAATAGATGCAATCAATTGGAATAACACACTGGGCTAGCCAGTTCAGATAGTCAGGTTTGATTGTTCCCTGAAAAGACAAATCAGGAGCAGAATATTAGTAGTCTCAGTATTTTATTAAGTTTCCACCAGGGAGTGACTTTTTTCTCAAGGTGCTGAAAAACATTGGAATATAAATATTGCAAGTGGATCATAATTAAATGAAACTGGATTTACTTCAACATGTTTGTCTTTAATGTCAAAAAGGGTCTACCTATCTACTCTGGAGGAAAAAACATACTTTCTTCTTTCTAGAGGGCTTATACAAAATTCCACTGGATCATTTGTTGGCTCTACAAGTGATGCAAGAAGGAATTGCTCTTAGAAAAGGCTCTTTAGTTGTTGAAATGTGTGTGATACAGTGAGAAAGAGTACAAAGTATGATAATTCGGTATTTGTGGTAAAGATGGTTTGACAAAAAAACACTGATTTGACTTAGCAGAAGTCCACACTGATAACATGGAAGGTGAAAGAACATATGAAAATAAGTAAATTTTAGCTATTTTTCATTCTAAAGTTTCATACAGGAATCAGACACTAATGGATCCAGGTCTCCATTTCTGTGTAAGGTCACATGCTGCAATCTATAGTCTTGCTAGATCACCAAACAATATTAAAAGTGTGCCTGCAAGACACATTTCTAAAGTGTTCCAGAGCTCATGCAGTTTGCTGGCTGAGCTTGACCATGTGTGATTCATTGTTCTTAATAATCATTGCAGCAATGTAGAACTTCACCTGAGACCTTTCTCTTTCTAATTTAAAGGTTTATTAGAAAGGCTGCTTGTATTTGATTTAATATGAGCTTGAGATACAAAACTATTGTCATGCCTCCTCATGAGAGTTTATTCCTTTCCATGCAAAGTAATTCAGACAATGGGCTACTGCACAGGAATGTAAAAACAAATAATTTTAAGATGTACAATATGTAAATACTGCCAGAGGATCCATACCTTCTGTCTGCTGAGTCAAACTGCATCAGAAATGTTTGTTATTGTTTTTATTAACATTATCCTTCTTAAACATAACCTATTGACAGGAAATTACCTAAAATAATAGAAGGAAACAAAGAATGGCTTCTTATTGTCATGTTTTGTAGGCGCATATCACCCTTTCTAGATGGGAATAATGCTCAGTTTTCAACAAAAGGCACAAGTAAATTCTCCAGGGTGCTTAGGAATACACTTAGGTTTTTTTCTGTGATGATAATGAAGATGAGGAAGGTAAAAAACATGGCAGGATTTTTAACTTTTATGGAAAGATATTATTGACTACATTTCAAAACTGCACAGGAAAAAACAAAGATTATTTAAGAGTAAAGAAGTGAGTTATGGAATATGTGACAGCAACTGCTACTAATCTTACCTTGATTCTCAAACTGAAGTTTGAAAAGCTGTAGATATATGGCTGGTATAAGTCAGTACAGCTTCGTTGCAGCCGCTAGAAATAAGAAGGAAGGGAAATCTGAGCAGCTCCATTTGGTGGACTTTTTTTTCTTTCAAAGAATAAGCAGGTAAGAGAGTAATGATATACTAAAGAAAGTGAAAGTTATAATTTAGCACTCAACCATTAGTAATAAAAGTGTTTACAAATTAGTTCTGAGAAATGGACTGCAGCAGCAGTTCAGAAGAGTGCAGTGAATTGAGAAGGGCTTTTGTGCTGGACTGGAAGCAATAGAGAAAGTGAAGAGAGGTGAATACATTAACAAGTTTGGTGGCTGAACAGCAGCACAGTGAATGAATACGTGTTGATAAATATAAAGCAGTAGATGCTGGAGAAGAAAAAAAATGCGAGCTGAGGTAATTTGCTGAAGTTTTTCAGTTAAACATACGAGTGACACAAGTATCATTCCAGACAGATTAGCAAAGATGTGTTCAGTGTTCAGCTAAGTAAATAAGGCAGAAAGATCTTAAGCAACAAGGTTTACACTGATTTAAGAAATAATATTAGGCAATCATATTAGAACATTATACAGGTCATCTATCTAAGTGGTGTGGTTTCATCTGGAATAGTACCTGCTATAAAATGACCTTGTCTGAAGAAAAACTGTATTGAGGAATCAGAAAGGGAAAAGGAATTGTAATGAATCATGAAAAAAAAAGCCAGAAACTCTTGTCTGAACAGAAGGGGATGGAAAAATTAGGGAATCATTACCCTTAGAGAGTAGGGGCATAGGAAAGATTATGGGGAAAGTAAAGATGCAGTGAATAATTCCAAAATGGGAATTCATTGTTTCAAGATGGGAAACTGCTGTTCTTGCCACATCAGAAAAAAAAAAAAAAATGAGGTGGAGGCCATCAGTTGGGGTAAAATATATCAACCTCAAAACTCAGTAAAAGAAAATACATTTTCCACAAACTTAATTGAACTGTAAAATACGTAATTACTCTGTAGTTCTCAAAGTCAAGGATAATCCTGAGCCTGAAAACTTCACAAAGTTCAAAGAACAGGGCATTTCTAGACAGACCAGCAATATTCTAAGTTATAGTAGCAAATGTTAAGACAAACAGCAGAAGAGACTGCAAAAACTATGCAGGAGAATTTATGCAGCTGCATTTCCCTGTGATTAGAAGGAGGCTTCTTGGAGGAGGCAGATTGTCTCATGTCTAGGGGAGAAACTGCTTTGTTCTTTCTGTAGAAATACCTGATTCTGGCCAGTGTTGGAGAAAGGCTGCTAAATTTGCCAGTCTACAGATTGGGAATTCTTTACTTTCTTCATGCTGTGAGTCTGAAACACACAAAAACCTTCAAAAGGCATTCCAACTGTGAAGGAGAGGAAGTGAAAAACGTAGAGACAGTGAACATGGAACTCAGATTTAAAGAGCAAGGGAAACAAATAAAAGATGTATTTCTAAGGCCATATCTACAGAGTACAGTGGAGTGTAATGCAGAGACTACCAAGGGCCCTTAGATTCAATGACTTGAGAGATACCAGTTCAGGTACTGAAAACAGAGCAGTCAAAACAACATGGAGCTTCATCTGAACCGGTAAGTCCTGCTCCATAGAAGAGTTAGTAAGAGAATATTGTGCCTAATTGCAGAACCACCTCTGTCTCTGATGGCTCAGGACTCCTGGCACGGTGCAGTGCAAAGCCTCGGTGAGTGTGACACTTGTATCACTACCAGTGGGTGAAAGGAAAAGGATAAAACAGTGTGGTATTTTTCCTGACCACGATGAGTGATGTCTCCCTTAGCACATAGGAGAAATAGAACAACTTCCACTCTGATTCAAATCGACAGCTCCCTAGGCACTAAGGAGGAGGTGCTTTCCAGCATAGGTAATGAAAGATTATTGTTAATGCCTGGTTTTAAGTGAACTTGTTGCTGTTGATGATGATGATGATGATGATGATGTTACTAGGATTGTTTGAATTCTCATCCCAGTTATGTGTATGTGTGACCACCATGAAGTTAAGCCATTTAAGCAGGCAATGTTCTTCTCCTGCAAATGTCACTGCTCCAGTAAGTGACAATAGGCAGAAAATACAACACTTTCAGGAGAAAGCCAGAGAAAACAAGTATTCCATAGGAAAATGCTCTATTGGGAACTTAGGATGTGTGGATTCCAATCCCCTCTCCCCCAAAGAAGCTGCATTCATTTTCCTTTTTGTATTTTCTATTAGGATGGATCTGAGCTGCCTGCAGAAGTAGCTTGCTAAAATAATGTCCAGGGACTCCTATTTTAACAATTCTGTTTCTGAATTTGTGGTCTTTGGATGGGCTTCAAACAACCATTCACTCCATACATGTGTTTGGATGAGTAGTATCAGTACTAGAGAGACTTTACACAAGCACTGTGGCAGAAGCATAAGTACAAAGAGGAAGTGCCTAAAGAGTTACACTGCAGGAAAGCTTGGTTCCTGGGCTTGAAGTGCTTAAAGAGCAGCCAGAGCCCTTGACTTCATACCTGATGAAGATGAACTCCTGAACCTGTTTGTAAAGTGATATTTTGAGTAAAATATCTCCCACAGAACTGTGACCCTCTTTCCTTGGGGTTCATGGCAATCCTCTGGAGTCAGTGGAGCTTTGGACATAAAGCTGGCAAAGGTCTAGCTACCCTGAGAAAAAATGTCATTTGAAATACCTCTTGGTCTTTCCCCAGCTAATTAAAATAAAGAGAAGTGTATGACCTGCCTGACACCTGTCCTCCTGTGTCCACACACCATCCCTGTGTATAATGTGAGTGAAGTGGACAGGTTTCCAGCGACTGAGGCTCTCTGCAGAAAAGTTCCACTGACACTTTTGCAATAACACAACTATTTACGTAAAGCCCGTACTGGAAGGAGCTATTCACAGTCCAGGTTACCGTGTTCTTCAGTGTATGTTAGAGCTTCCCTGACACTTTTAAAAGATGCGATGAGATCTGCCTCGTGTCTCACCACTGACTCCAGCAATGCACAGACGCAGCCCTCTCCAGCTCGCTGCACGGAGTCATCTTCCAAGGAACGCAGCATTAAAACCAACAGACGTGACAGCAAAGAACATCACACCAGATGTGCAGCTGATGTGCGTATGCGCAATGCGGGGGGTGTGCGCACACGGACACACGGACACACGGACACACTCCCGGCGGCGGGCCGGCCGCTCTCCAGGGTGCTGCAGGCGGCGGCTCCGCGCTCCTCCGGCTGCTCTTCCCTTTGCAGGATTTTCCTATTTTCTGCCTATCAGAGACACTTCAGGCTGTAAACCCCTGAGTTTCAGGTCAAGGAGGGTCTGTGTTTCTATGGGTAACTGCAAGTAAAACTTTTGCGGGGTAGATAACCCACTGCACACACAGGCACACAATTTTGAGAGGATTTTATTTAACTCTTGGCCTTTTAAGAGCCGTGTGCCACAGACATAAAACATATCCTGTTATAAACACGATCGTGTTTATACTGCTTGCCCCCTTGTTCATGTTTTTTATACTCCCATATCACATAAATTGAGGCTGTATACTTCCTTCTTGTTTCCTCTCTCCTGAAAGTCACTTTTCTGTCTGTACTCAGAAGTATGTCTGACAGCCTTGAACACATGCTATACTGTCATTTTCTGTAGCTGTCTTTCCAAGCCTGGACAAAGGTGACACCGGTTCTCAGCAAAGATATTTTGCAGATTTTTCTGAAACTGTTTTCCTGTCTGCCCACCTATATACTTAACTCACTCACCTGGGATGCTGCAACATTTACAAAGAGCAATTATTCCTACAAAAAAAAAAGAAAATGCAGATCTGCAATTTATAGGGCTTTATTGATAGGTAAACTACTTGCATGTTTACATTAAAAAGTGCCCCCTCAACTTTGCTGTGCCTAGCAGGATGGTCTTCACACACTCTGTTTATCCTTAATAAAACAGTAGATTTGATTTTCCAGTTCGCCACCTAGCTGCTCCGCATGAGAGGGGATCACTTTGGCTTTGAAAATTAGACTCTGAGCCCCGTCTAAACCTGCTGGGAATTTCCATTTCATCACTGTGGTCAGTTTTGAATAATTACTGGTATGTTGGGCTTTGAGACTCATAGGGGCCATGAAAACACCATCGTTGTGTGTTCGCAGGGGAAAAGTGAAAGAAAAGCTTGGTGGTTTTCCATTAGTAAGGCAGTGCTTAATGTTGCTGGCAGATGAAAGGAACACATGTCCCTGCTAGCTGTGCTGGAGGACTTAAAGGTTTCAACTGGGAAGAAGAAACCGAGATACTCTTAGTTCCCTGGCACTAGTGAGATCCACGCTGCAATGTGTCAATGTTTCAGTGCCTTCCCCTGGCAGATCTGACTGTGCTTTGTAAAGCTCCTATGGACACACTGCTCTGGACACAGCTAAGTGATTACATGCCCTTTTCTGTTAAAGGTTTGACCATCAGTTTATTTAACTCATTTAATTTCCGCTAGTAAGTGCCTATGAGCGATTTATTTGCATGGAGTCTGGCTCACCATTGCCTCAGTTTGGATTTGTTCCTTCCTTCTTGCTCTCTGCGGTCCTCACTGTCAGGATGATTTGCTGTTCTGTTGTCCCATTCTCGCCAGCATTTTCCTGTCATCTGTCAAATGCCTGCCTCCCCCATGCATAAAACCATTAAAATCAGCTGTCCATTGCAACGCTGGAGGTAAATGAGTGTGGAAACCCCAGCAAAGGCTAAATAGCAGCAGAGCAGCGTGACGGGTGGTGGCGAGCACAGCCCACAGCTACCAGCTGGGTACACAGCTGGGGGCCAGGAGCAGCAGCCCCACAGCCTGCAATGGGGACTCCAGCTTGGCTGGGTGAGCACAGCTGCCTCCCCCTCTCGCTTTGCACCTTGTTTAACAGCCCTGCATTGCTTGGGTCAAGTGCCTGTTTTCAGGCAACTCTTCTTCCACAGAGAGATTAGGGCTTCTCCCTGCTCTTGTCAGTCCCATTGGCCTAAAAGTGGTGGCAAAAAATCCAAGGGAAGAGGTGCTCTGAATAAATGTGCCCTTCAGAGCTATTATTTTTCCCCTGGGAGGCAACACTTCCACCTCCAGCAGGGACCAGGGAGGGGACCAGACCTCCAAAGGGAAATCAAGTATTTTGGTCTACAGAGCTGTCTGTCTCCTGGGCTTGCTCCCTCAATCCCCTGAGAAAGCTGTCTGCTGGCTGGGAAGCCAGTCACCTAAGCCATGACAAATGGGTTGCAAGGTAGCCAAGCCATCGGCACCCCCACCACTGAGCACCCTCACATCTATGCATGCACCCTACCTCTTTCTCTCCTTCTAGGAAACATGGCAAGTCAGAAACAACAAGCAAGGGGAGTCGGGTTCCTTTTCTTGGCCATCCTTATTGGTCTGGGGATAGAAATAGGGTAATAGAAGGGAAGCTCTTGTCTGCCCTGGCTCCAGCTGGACACCAGCACCTCTGAGAGTGAGAGAGAAGCCAACAGTTTCACCTGAGGTTTACCCTTTTCTTATATCCCCCCTCCTCCACCCCAACCCTGTTGCAAGGGGGTGAAGCAGGTGTGGAGGGGCTCTGAGAAGGGGGAGTACGCACCGTGGGAGTGAGGGGATGGCCCATCAAGGGCACTTTGTCCCCAGCCTCTCCATAGCCTCCCTTGCCCTTGAAGGGACCTTGAGTCTCTGCAGATATCTCTGGGGCCCCCGGGTGCGGGCTGAATCAGAGAGGGACCACATCCTCCTGGCTATAACCGAAAAGATCACCTTGGAAGTGGCCTTCGGGGACACCCCCTCCTTCCTCTCCACCCCTCGCCCACCCAAGCTATAAAACCCTCGGAAACAAGGCTCTCGTCCTGCCGGAGCACAGCCCAGCAAGGCAGCCCTACGCCCGGGGCAAGGAGCCATTTGGGAGACGTCTAGCTAAAGGCAGGGACACGGCCCGCACCGAAGTCTCGCTGGAGATCACTCGGCATCACTGGATACGGACACGATTTCTTTTGGAAACCTCCTCGCTGAAAGTTGTTCTCTTTGCCTCCGCTCCCCGGGAGCATCCCTCGGTCCCTCCGCGGGAGGCGAAGATCATCATCAGCAAATTCTCGCTTCCTCATGAGCTTTCCTTTTTTTTTTTTTTTTTTCTTGCGAGGGGGTG
>VZTL01031847.1:2775-63355 GCA_013400535.1 Scopus umbretta
GGTTTATTTTAAGCTTTTCTTTAAAAAGCTATTGGACATACTGGAGTCACTGCTCATTACAAAGTAGTAAATAGCTATTTCAACACTAGCAAAAAATAGTTTGTTTCATTGTTTTGCATATACTATCACACATTGAACCTGACAAACATTTTCTTTTGTAGCAGTATAATCTTTACCTATTAGAAGTCTTAGTCCTTGAAAAATTATGTTGATTTTTGCTGCAGACAAATGAGAAATTTGCCTTAATACCTGAGCAGTTACACCATTCCTCTTCTACCAAGAAGAGATAATTTCCTAGCAATTGAGTTTCCAAGACAAGTTACACTAGGATCTGCAGTCTTGCTATTCTTAGTCTGTAAACAGACAGCTCCACTACCCCTTCTCTCAAGGGAACTGTGAATCACTGTGCAACTAAAAATAATTGAGTCAGTTTCACTTCGGCTCTGTTCTGAGAGGCAAAGGCTGATGGACCTTATCACAGTAAACAAAACTTTAAAAAACAAAAAATTCACAGTAGTGAAGCATTAGGAATCTGGAATCCTCTCAACTCCACCCATCTCATCCTTCACAGTATGTCAACTTGGGGGAAAAAAAAAACCAAACCCACAAAACAGAGAAACAAATCCTCTAGCAACAATCAAGATAACTTTGCTGTTGGAAGGGGAAAACACACAAAACATCTTTCTTCCTCACAACGGGAAGAGACATAAATGTATCACAGAACATTAGCTAGAGCTCTGCAGGGATTGCACCTATGGGGAAATAAACCAAAGACAACTCCCTGCCTTGACAGGGATTCTCAAGAAGCTTGTCACTAAAGGACTTTCTTTAGGAGCCTTTTCTTTAGGCCTTTCCACTGGTGCTCACACCTTGGCAAGCTCAATGGTGCAACAAACTTTGGAGCAACAAACATGATGACCATTCACTTAGGCATCCATGAACCTCTTATTTGTAACTTCTTATTTTTCAGTATAAATAAATTACTTACCAAATTCTCCTAAAAATGACCTGAGTTACAGAAAAAAGGCAGATAATTAATACTAAAATATAGAAAGGCAATAGTGATGACTGTGTTAGTCGCAAAAAAAAGTCTTGGGAAGGTGCCTGAAGAGATTCTTGACAAAGGAGCCAATTCATTGTAAAATTCCTAGTAAGGCAAAAACATCCCATTAAAAACAATAATAATACCCCATGGATTAGAAAAAAACCCAGCATACAACCAATCACAGTTTAACCTATTCGTGTCATAGGAAACAATTTGAAATTCTCTTTGAAAAGTTGTCTTGTTATCATTTGAAACCAGTTTGCCAGTACTCTTAAGAATAACCGTCAGAAGCTTATCTTCCAAAAAAGAATCTGTGATCTGAAGAGACCACACTACAACTCTATTATTAAATCACAAAAACCCAACCTCCCATATAACTCCATTACGGGGACCACAAAGCACTTTGTTGTCACAGTGGATTAAGATTTTAGAGATATTGATGCAAGAAGGTATGCTTGTCCTCATTCCAAACGGGGAGATGAAGAAGGGAAAGTGGTCATCTGAGATCACAAACAAGCCTGAGGCACTGCCAAGAATAGAATCCTTAATGCTGAAATTCTAGTTATGTAGCCGAACCCACTTGATCACTCTTCTTTCTCAATTAATGAGCAGAAAAATTACCTACTCTGCCAAGAAGCACTATCAATGTGTATTCTCAACTGGAATTGGTGCAGCATGTGATGCCGTGAATGCATTCTTGTCTTATTTTGTTCCGCTTTCCTCCCTCTTTTCTTTTTCTTTTCCCCCAAGGGACGACTAGAGAACAGAACCACTTTCAGTTAGACAGAATGAGTTTAAAGATTAACAGCTGGGCATGTCCAAACTGGCCTTAAAAGACAAATCTTGAAGCTCTTATACTCCAAACCACAGCTTCCAAACCCACAGTTACACAATTTCCTAGGCGTAGTTGCACCCAGTTTGCCTCAATCACTGGCTTCGTTGCGGAGTTTGACAGCCTGGAAAGTAACACGTAGCAACTCCCTGGGGGAAAAAAACATAAAGTCCATAATACCTGATAGCTGAATAAACTGAAATCCTGACCAGCAGCAGTCCTTTCTTTTCTTGTAAAACATTTAAGAATGTGCATGTATGTGTGCTAAACAATGCATCTTAGTCAATGTCATTACATCTTGTCTTCCAAAATGCCCCAACGATTTCAATTATGTGTGATGTCATTTTCCATTTCTTCCCCTGAAAGGCTGTGAAGTAGTTTTGTAAGAAAGATGCAGTTCCCAGGAGAGAGTCCCAATTCCTGCACAGAACTGCGAGTCTTGGCTTGGGTCCAGGACGTGTCTCAGTCCTTACCAATACTCCATTTGAAGTTTTCCAGAAAATCTGTAGCCATGATGTCTTCTTCTTGTAGACCAACATTCAACTCTTTTACAGATGCAAACTGTTGTTCTTAGAATCACAACAATTCCCTCTGACTTTTAAGTTGTCCCTTGTCCTAATTTCTTCCAAAATATACAGGGGTTTTTTGGGGGGTGTTATTCTTACAAAACTAAAAATAAATCCCCACAGCCCAACCCCATTTTGAGATAGTATCAATAGTTCATGACCCTTTTCAGAGCCCTTTCTTTTCCAGGCTATAAAAAGTTAGTACCACCACCTTTACCCTATTATCTTTGCTTTCAAGTCTTATTAGAAACACTAGACAGGGTACAGAAAGTTTTTGCTCTTCAACATCAAAAGAAAACAAAAATCTATTAAATACTTTCACTCCAAGGCATGAAAAATACTGAGGTGGCTCAGAAACCTCAAAATCCTAAGTAAATTCTCTATATGCATTTTTTTTTAAATTCAGTTTTAAAACCAGGCAACAAACAGAAACTGTTTCCCTAACTCCTCTACAAAATTCACACAAGCCATCGAAATTTTATACTTCTCAGAGCAGTTTCAGAAGTTTGGATATCTTAGAAGGTGAAGAGTTTGAAAACTTACTTAGTTGTGTTTAAGCCAAGTTTTACTTCAATGAACTTCAGCAAATGCTCATTTTCTTTATGAGGAACAAACATCTGAAAATTAATTTAGCAGAGAAAAATCTTATCAAGTGCTCGAAGCAGCTTTCACGTAGTCACTTCATTCAGACTGAAAAATGGCAGGGAACAATCAACTATTCAAGGTTTAGTTAAAACTAACAAACTGGATTAAGTGTGCCAATTAAGGTACCAGTATAGTATTGTAAATCTTCACTTAAATAAATCTTTCTTTAGGGTTTCCTTGAGAATATCATTCCCTTCATTTCATTCATGTACCGCAACAGGAGGGCAAGTGAAAAGC
This sequence comes from Scopus umbretta, assembly GCA_013400535.1. Taxonomy (NCBI): domain Eukaryota; kingdom Metazoa; phylum Chordata; class Aves; order Pelecaniformes; family Scopidae; genus Scopus; species Scopus umbretta. The sequence goes on from VZTL01031847.1 coordinate 6,101, forward strand.
TGTCAATAAATTGTCAAAAGACTACTGAGTGGTCTAAAAAGGATCATGAAAAACGGGCATAGACTTACCCCCAAGCGAGCCAAAGAACATTGCATTTGGCTCCACTAAACAATAGGACTGCAGCCTAGCAAAAGTTCAGAGCGTTTGTAATCTTCACATAAATTGTCTGAGCAGCCAAAAGTTGTGTGTACTGTCTACATAATTAAACTCATATTTTTCAAGGTTAGGTTTTATTCTCCTGCAGATACAGCAAGGTTAGCCAGTCTGAATGGCACAAGAAAACAATCAGATCTGAGCATTCTCTCAAACATTTTAGGGTTCACTACCTTCTTTATTTTTAAGTCAACACTGTTAATTAACACAACCAGGGTGAGTTTGAGACATAGAGGAAAAGCACAATAAATTATGTAAGAGACTAGAGCCAGCAAGAGGGAGTTGCTAATCAAAATACAAGACCAGGCTAAAAATCCCACTGTGTAATCTCAGCTCCTAGCTGACTCCTACACTAAGTGAAGGTCTCTGTTCCCATGTTTTAGCTGGAATTTAATTGAAAATTAACATCTACACTGAGACTATTCATACCTGTTCCTGGCTACTAGGTCTTTTCAATGCACACGAACATTGTTTTAATATTCAGCGCGGTTTGTAGAGGCCATCCAACTTGTAACAAAACCCACATTTTTTAAATAGCTAAAGTGTGATTTAAAGAGTATTTCTATACCATGCTTTAACTTCAAAAGACCAAAACCCCAACAAAAAACAGCTGCCTGAGTTGTTAAAGACTTTTTACATAGACACAAAATGACTCACTTTTTAGTACTCCAATTTGCTATGAATTAAGCTGTGAACTCTCAGATAAGCAACACTTCAAAAGCTTTATACAAGATACATCTGCAACTTTCCATTTAGATTTTGACAATTAAAATAATTTTGTACAGAGGAATCTTACCTTTAGTAAGAAGTTTAGCGTCACTGTTATTGTAAATACTAAATAAATGTACATTATTTTCAGCAATCTTGACATAAATGTACCTTTTTTCATATTCATCTGCAAAAACAATTTAACAATGCTGTATCATTTTGAGTTCAGTATAAATAATAAAATCTACAGTCAGAGTTAAGAGTCTATTTACCTGAAGGCATTTAGAGAGCATTAAAGCTGCTACAAGACTCAGTAATGGTGACACTAGTAAGGCTGAATTTTCAAACTGCAAAAGGTACCCCAAGAAGAGAGAAAACAAGTAGATTTTGTATACTTCATGTACCTGTTGAAGAAACAAAATAAAACACAATAAAATAAAATTACAGTGGATATACGTCTTGCTTTTTAAGGCAGTAGATAGCTCACTCCATTCCTCTGTTAATCAGGGGGTTAATGGATCTCTATCCTCCAACTCATGAATCTAGCAAGGTACCATCTGGCTCTGGAAAGTATTTCACATCAAAATGATCCTGGTCAGCCCCAGTAACTAGTGCACAATTACTTCACAATAATTCTGTAAAAATGCCAAAAGTAGTAGTATTTTACAAGCTCTCTCCATTCTGTAACACCTCACTGTGATACAGCATGAAGCAGTAACTACCATGCAACAGTATGAAAACACACAATTTGTGTGAAAGAGCTGACTACCGTAAACCTGTGCTTTCCTTGCCCTCACAATAACTTGTTCATTTAACCTGTCTCAGGAATACACGGACTGCTACTGATATTTTCTGTTATTTACTAATTGATAAGCAGATCTTGTAAGCCCTGACACTTGATTCTTTAGACTTTTACCAAAACACCCATCTTCTCCCTCATATTTTAAGGACCCTGCTTTGAACCAAAATAGATCAAACATTTCCACTGCTGAGGAACAGGAAAAAAAAAAAGCAATTGAAGGAAGAGGTGACAAATCAGTACTGCATGCAGTTTGAAACAGAAGTTACATCTAATAAAACAAGAAGGCACACATGCACAAAGTAGCATATATACCATTGCAACAGGCAGAGTAAAAATGCCTTATTGTTGCAATACTTCTAAGAACCATTTTGCAGAATAAATGTATTGCAAATGAATTGGCCTTCAGCATCTGTCTAGCCTATTTATTGACTCAATCTGTACAGGGCAGGCCAGTCAGGGTAAAAATGAGCCCCTTAACCGCACAGAGCCAACAGAGCAGTTTTTTGGTTAGCCCCACCCTGCTGTGATTGGGAAAGTAGAAGAAGAGGCAGCTAGGCTAAAAAGGATGCACGACTGAGTATCATTCATCACTCTTTCAGCTCTTCAAGGATGTTTCAGGGCTCAGAAGCTCTGACATGACACGCGCTTCAGCTGGACGCAGGCTGCAAGACACTCATTGCTCAGTCTGCGCCCTTTGGAGCTCTGGAGTAGTATGTATGGCAGGCACCTCTGAGGCTGTATTTAAGTTCCCAACTATCAGCAGGTTGAAGAGTTCTAATACCTTCTCTGTCTGTGCCAGGGCAAAGCTGTCTAGCAGAAAAAGAGAAACAGCCTGGACAAACAGGAGATAATGACTGTATTCCCACATCATCATGAAGGTGTATGTTGAAGCACTCACCAAAAGGTAACAAAACTTCTAGAGTTAAAAAAGAAAAACAAAAAAAAGCATTAATTTCACAACTATGCATTTCTGTCACTAAGTAACTGAAAGGTCATTAAAACAGGAACTACGGAAATTAATTATTATTTTAGATACTAATTAAAATACTGACTTCAGACATATTTAACATGTTCTCAGATGGAAGAAAGTAATTACTGAAACATTCAAAAACATTTAAAGCCAATCAGAAGAAACATTTTTGACAGAGAGACAGAGAAAGGAAGTTACCACCATCTTCTCTGAGCAACAGGAAGAGCAACAAAATAGTTTACTCAGTGAGAAAAATTCTGCATCAGTTTGTTTTAATAGGACAGCACACAGCTCATTACCACACTGTTCTCTCTGAACCCTCATGGGGGCATAACAGGGCAGGGCACGAGTCACTTAGCAAAAACTGCACATGCCTAGGTGAAATCCAAGGGGCTGTTTTGAGAAGAACAAACAAAACATCTACTGTTTTCTGCCTAGTAGGGCAACAGTGACAGAGGTAGCTACTCTAGAGCACAGTTCTACCAGCAACTCTTTATTAAGAAATTAATTTTGCTTTACCTCAGCAGAACAATTTAGGTTTTTTTTTAAATAGCCTGTGAGAGCTGCTACTTGACATGCAAAATATGGCAAAGCCCAATTTTCCCTTGATGGTATGGAGTAATCAATTCTTGTTGTATCTGTCCTAGAATAAAGTACAGACAAACAAAATTATTAAAAGATTTATGGAACAAAAACATCAAGGAAAGCCTAAATGTCACTTCTAGTTATCGGTGTGGCCTTGCAAGCAAACTATTCCTGTATTAGGTGTAAAGTAATACTGACACAATTTCGCCGCTGATACAGGTCACAAATTTAGTATCAGCACGGAAGGTCCAACCTTTACTCGTTTATTCAGCAGGTCTCCTTATTAGGTGGTGTTTATAGGACTGGAGCCAAAAAGCATCTGCCTCCAGCCTTTTCTGACCCACCACAACACTGTGTGAGCCGGACGCATCGCACACTGCTTCTGCCAACCTGCACTGTGACAACAGAGCCTTCTGTGGCCACGAGCAGTGCTAAATGGTCGCATGTCCGCAGGCAGGGGAGCACCACCGCAACAGCAGCTTCTCACACTACGATGGAAATCAGCTCACAGCTGCGAGAAATTACTCCTTTCGGTTCTCATACAATATGTTTTAAATAAGTGATTTAGGCAGTCGAGCACAACATACTTAGAATCCAAAGTAGTGCTTGCTCATAGCAGCAGCACCAGCAGATACTCTGTCTACAGGGAAAATTCTGCCCAGCAAAACAGGAGATTGAAGACAGATACGGTGCATGGGCCAGAACAGCACCAGGGTCTTCTCATGGAATGACTTCACAGCATCTGCACAGAGCTGTAGGAGAAAGTTTTTAAAAGTGCTAAAGTGACTTAGAAGCACAAGTCACACTTTCAGATGTGATCAAAGGCATCAGTTTCAGAGGTACATAGTCTTCTTTGTGTCTACTATGCTTTTAAAAAGGAGCCTCAAGCTCCTTTATCATTTAGATATTTGAAAGGGTCATCTTTCATTTCTACCTCTGAAGCCTCTTACAGAGGTGTATTTGGAGCTTTTTTTAACTACTGGACCTTTCAATTTGTTAACAGTGTTTAAACTTCTTTGCTGTTGAAAAAAAAAATAAATACAGATTTATTCACCATTTTTCCTCCTTTCCACTGCTCACACCAGCTTGATGAACAGTATTTTTAGCCACTAATCACAGATTCAGTCATGATGACTTCACACTCCTAAAAGATGCTTCCCAACAGTTCAACTTTAAAGGTCTCTCTCTAACATTTTGCTCCTCCTTAGCTCTTTTCTTTCAAGTGCTTTCAAATTCACTGAAAGCCCCAGAGCTACTTGGGTGGCAAACCAGGAACCTGAACACAAGTTTTTCTTGCCCAAATGAGGCTCACCATTATTGTGGTCTTTCATAAAGGGAAGGGACATTTTCTTCCAAGTGAAACATTTTAAAATAAAAAAAATATTGAGATCAGGATCATCTAAGAAGATTCCACTTTGCACGAAAATCCACTATAGAAAGCAGATAAAAAAAAAATAAAAATCAAAGACTCTTTACAAGAAAAACGCACTTGGTAATTTCCTTCTAAGCAACAGAACAACTATCACAACATTTAAAGCTGGCCACAGAGAGCAATTCTGTTCTACAGCAACTTTGGAAATTTGTTTTCATTCTTCACCAGCACAAACCCAAAACCTTCTGAGGAATGTTTTTGCAAAATGGAATTGTGTAAGAATACTCCTGTATTCACACACATACATAAAATCAGTTCAACTGGCAGCGTGGACGGTTTGGACAACAGGCAGCCTTTCCATTAATAAAATGGAAATCATGAGAATCAGTGCATCTCTAGGAGATGTTTTGTATTCGGCGTAAGAGCTTGCTCTCACAATGAGAACAGAAAGTTTAATAGAAAGCATTTCAATCCGCTCTAATATTTTAAAATGCCTTATTGAAAAACTAGATTGTATAAAGATGTTTTTCTTACCTGTTAATAATGAACCATGCTACAGTCAGCATTCCTGCCAGCCAAGTCCCACTCATAACCCAACTGGTTACAAACAATGCAGTCACATAAATTCCCTGCAGTCCAAAAACTATACCAATGTAGAAATACACTGGTTCAATAACTTCCTGAAATTACAAATAAAAACGAAGAGACATAGCGGCAACTGAGCTGAAGCTGGAAATGATTACTATTTACTATTTGCATACTGCTAACAGTGTGCTAGGTGCTTTACAAACAGGTAAGAGATGGCCCCTATTCTAGAAAAGTCTTGGGCATGCTTTTATTTTGGGCTCAGTGAGAACAAAGCAATTTGAATTAAGAGCACACTTCAGGATTCAGCTTCCTAGTGCCATGATTTTTGTATTTGCTTTAGCATGAACATTGTATGTGTCAGATTTAATAAACCTATACTGCAGGGAGATATAAAGTTCCCAGGACTACTGCAAGAAGCTATGTAGGGGAGGAACTTGGAGAAGTAAAGATGTGGCAAAAACGGTTCCAAACACAGAGAAGCACATATAAAATAAATAAATAATACATAAGAAAGATAAATGAGAGAAGACACAAGTATGCAGCGTAAGCAGAACAAAGCCTGAGTAGAGCAGAAAGAGACAAAAGGCTTATCTACAAAACTGTTTTTCCCTTTTATCTATATGGGAATGGGTAGAGACAGGTACCACTATAACAGACTTCTGTACTCCAAAGGAGCTAACTTTCCTGTTTTTAATGGATAGCACAGATACTCTCCACATTTCTAAGTGGGTTGCAGAAGTAAAGAATAACAGACAGAAAAGTTTAGTGCATATGAACCCCCAAAATCCTATGCCAGAGACTGATCAGACTTGAGGAGAACCTGGACCTGATAAGAGGCTTAGCTCAATTCATTCAACAAAAACTGCACGTATTTATTGTATAGGGCATAGAAGGCCTCATACACACACACACAACCATAATGAAAGCCCATAAAGTAGGAGAAATGCACATACTTCGCTACCAGATGCTTGATATAAAACACTGGCAATCAACTCTGGGTACAAAGTCATTTGCTGGACTGCATTTATTGTCTTCAGTGATATTGTCTTATTGTTGTGTGTCAACTCATAAACACCTACAGACAAAAAAAAAATGTTATTCTTGTAATCAATTACTATTGCTGTTCTTAAAAGAGGTGAAAATGTACTCAGAGGTAGGGGGAAACAGATTTGATCATTAAAGCTACTGACTGATTCACCACTCCCGATTTTAAAGGAAAAAGAATTTTCTGTGCCAGATGCCATTCTACCCTACTGATTTAGTAACAAAGCTATTACCATTTTTTTGATCTAGCCTTTAAATAGAAGGCCCAAAACTGACCAGCTGAAGCGTGGTCTTTTCAGTAACATACTGATGCAGCCTTGGAACCAGCTACCTAGAGATCACCTTCACAGAAGGTTCTTAAGTGAGTCAAAGATCTAACAGGGATGAGCAGGATGTATTAAACCTGTCTCCACAAAAAGGTCAGATACGATGGCCTCGTCAGCCTTTTCAGCCCTGCGTTTCTGAGACTTCTAAAAATCACCCACTTAACACAATATGCCTTTGTATGGGATTGAGATGAAATTGAAGCTGGCATACTTGAAGGATACATCATTTTGAGATATTATAACTTTAAAAATGACATAAATACTTAGGACAATAGAGGGAAAAGGAAAAATAATCCAAATTTGGAGGGGGAGGAGGAAGGGAAAGAACAAAACCCCCAGCAACAATGCAACAGTCAAACAAGATTATCGTTTCCAGCTCTGAGCATATCTGGGTGTGTGGTCTGCAGCTGGCTCTCTGCAGGTCTTGCAGGACTTACAACTGGGTTCAGCACAGCTACGATACGCTTTTGAAAACTGGGTGTCCCCATAATAACCTAGAAGACGTGTGAGTCTACCCGTCTGCAGAGGCAGCATGCCTGAATGAGGCAGTCCGTCTATCCACAGCACAGGTAACGTCCCCACACACAGCGAGGAACTGACTGTACCAAAGATCTATTACATATTGCTGACATGCTACACATCAGCTGGGAAACCGTTCAACCAATAAAACTATACCTACAAAGCTTAACTGTCTTCGGATGAGGTTTCACGAGGGGACTGAACTAATGCAACGGCTGACTGCCGCAAGATAGGGCTGTTCGCTCCCTCTTCTCTCCTGGAGTTCTCACCTTTTCCCCATGCTAGCCCGGGTGGCCTTCTGACCTCACTAAACTAGCACCAAAGTGTTCCATTGTCTTTTCATTGCTTTAGTCTTCTGCTGGTTTAGGGACCTGGGGTCAGTGAGCTCCAGAGCCAGTGCAGGTTAAAAAGCAGGAGCGCAAAGGGAGGAGAGACCATGGCCACCCAGTTTCTTCTCCTTCCTGCTGGTTTCCGTCCCCCGCACTCAGTGCTCATCAACATCTATTCGTCATAGCTGACAGGAGTAGAAACCTCTGGCAGGGACAGGATAGAGCAGATCAACTCTTGACAGAAGCTGTTCTATCTTCTGACAGAGTATGGAGAACAGTCATTTCCATGCCCCATTCCCAAATTAAAGATCAATTATGCTTACATGGCACAAAATCCACTACGTAGCACAGGCAAACCCAACAATAACTTCTATATGGGGCAATATGAGAGTAGTATTAATCCTATTCCAGAGTACTGGTTAAAGGCAACACACTGGAATACAGGATAGTTAAATATTGTTTTTTAAAAGGCACTGGAAAGTTAGGAGAGCACGCAGTTTTTAATTAATCTGACTGATATACCTATATGAGAGTATAAAAATCAGTCTCCCCAGTCTGCAGGAGTTTTTTTTCTGTCTCCAAAGGAACAAGACTTTTCAAGGTTAATAAAACAAAACGGGTTTTGTACCTCTTTCAAAGGAAGGAGCCTTTAGCAGTTCTTTATAGAATGAATAATAAATGGCACTGTCACCCTGAAATGTAATTTCTCGTTCAAGTTCCTAGGGAAAAAAAAAATACATTCACCTCCTGCAATCTCTTCCCATAGAAGACTATATATTTTCAGATGGACTGGTTTTGTAATACAGCACATGGTTATGACTCCACTGTACATCTTCAAAGTATTCCACAAAATATTAATCTTCACAGCACCTCTGTCAGGTATATAATGCCCTCTATAACTTAGCAAACATGCTCAGAATCAGAGCAACTCAAATCCACATTGTAAGTCAGGACAAGATTCACTGGATCCTTTCATATTTACAAACCTGAATTTCATTCAACTTTCCATACTTCACAAAATAATACAGTTCTTAAAAAAAACCCAAACAAACAAAAAACAACACACCAAAACATTAATTCCTGTTGTTTAGCTTATGCAATTCCAGTATGCTTCAGTTTTTTCTCCAAATAGTAAAGGATGACATGGAAAAACATATAATAGCATGACAAGACTTCTGTTAGTAGGAAAAACACTTTTAAAACAAAACAAAACCAAAAGAAAACAAAAAAAAGAAAAGACTATATCAAAGACAGGGGCCTGAGTAGAACGACATGGGATTCTGCAAGTAGTTCCAACCTGACATGGATTGGCTTTGATTTCAAGGATACAATTTGGCTTTTGTTTCAGTAGTTTAACTTTTTTCTTTACCTGCCTGCTGGAAAACCAGAATTTCCGTTCATGATATGTTGAGAGGTACACAGCATACATCATTCCACTAGTGACTGCCGCAAGACAGCCAAAGAAAAGTTTCGCAAAACGCTGAATTAACATATCTGAAAAGGGACAGTGAAAAAGCTAAAATAGTCCAGAGGACTTAGAAACAAACAGTATGCCCTAAATATGACCCATTTCTGAGCAGCAAGTAAACTTACTGGCATCAAAATTATCACACCATCATCAGCACTGATACATCGAGAACTGGTTTGTTATTCCTGTCCGGCAGTTTTCTTTCCCAGTCGTTACCACTGCTTCATAGGACTTTTAGATAAAATACTCGCACACTACACTGCCAATTTTTCTCCAGTCTAGAAAGCTTCATTTTCAAATGAATTCCAAGAAGGAAAAGTGTCTTCCAAATAAACAGAGCAAACTAGGTTTTACCCGAAACACCACAAACTTCTTAAAGACATTAACAGAAAGAGGTGGCAATACCACATCTAACATCAGTACTGAGACATTCTATTCTCTGCTCTGTTTTCAAATATAAGAGGAAGGAACTAATCTGAATTTTACCAAACTCATTCAATAGGTGTCTACTTCACCTGTAGCTCCCTCAAGTTAGTATGCACTTTTAACATAAAATTTTCTGGTAGTTTGGTAAGCACTTGCCTAAAATTACACCTGGTTTTAGTTGTTTCTTGAAAAATTGCAAGGACTTTTTGTCTGTTCTTGTTTCAGGACCATTACTTCATGCCTTTCAGCTTCCTAACCAAAAGATCATTCCAGGCGCAATTACAATATTTATTTGTACTCAAACAGTAACATCAGCAGGATTCTTAACCCCTCTGCCTCTCCCCCCCAACCTGAAACAATCCAGGACTACCATTTTACTCTGCAATACATAAAATGTCATTATTAAAGAATTCTAATGTGCATGCCTGTTTTTTCTTGAAACGTTCAAAAACCTAATTCAAAATAAGTCTGTTATAAATTACTGTGCTACAAATATCTTCCCATAAAATGTAAAAGAATAATGAAAAAAAATAGCAGAAGTTGGCTAAAAATTCTGTAGCTTACATTTTGGCGATCTTCCCAGCTTTGAGTTTTCTTTGTTTCTCTCCTCTGGAGCCATTTTGTCAGATTCTGTGCAGTTTTGCTTCTTTCTCTGTCGCAGGTCTGCTGCCCCTGAAGACATTTTTCTGAAGTTATTGCAACACAATAACTAAAATCACACTCTGAGAAATCCACACAGCAGCAGGTAACAGCCAGTTATTGCTACCAATTCAACACCACGGCAGATGTATTTGACAAAAAGACTCAATTAAGTATTTTACGTGCCTAACTAAAACAGTAATGTAACAAAACAGAAATCATTTCCTATGTTATTCTTTAAAAAATCCAATAGTTTTCTCTTGGGGCCATACTCTGGGATTACCCAGAACCCAAACTGGAAGCTAACTGGTTTATTCCACGGTGAAGATGTTACACAAATGACGGAAAGCAGTAGTTTAGATAAGTTGATACAGACACTGGGAGAAATTGGTGCCAATTACATTCTACTCTCATCCTGGTTTTATGCTGCTATAGTACAGCAGTGTACCAGGCACATTACTTGTAATACAAAATATTGGGCTAGTCCATTACTTTTAAATTGAGCTGCCTGCTATTCATATGGTGAAAGCTTTTATAAAGTAAATATAATACTACTTTTTTCCTGCTTCCAGATCTACTGGAACTAAGCAGATTTATGAATTTTTAGTCTAACTTGTAATGAAAAAGCCCAGTCTGCTAGGCCACGTACATCACATCGCAAGACCGGGGGCTTCTTCGGCTTCTCTTAAGTTTTCTGTAAGCAACAGCAGTCTGAAGCCCTGGCCCATTTATTTTACAGGCTGAAAGGCAATGAGGCTAATTGACAGAGTGCAAGTCTCCATACGAGAAGACTCATTCAAAAAATCTGTTATAATTAGTGTATTAAAGATGACGCCCACGTGATGAAAAAGTTTAACTGTAACTCATGCTCCAGAATTTTTAGCTATCCAGTTTGATCTACTGTCCAACATTGCCTGAAATTTTTGTAGCCACTGATTTCCTCTAGACTTAAACCAGCTCTTTCATAAAGCCATTCAACTTCAAACTTGAAGCGTCAGTCTTCACATCCCACAATAAAGCTTTTAACTACTCTGGTTGTATATTACTTCAAGTCTAAATCGGTCTACTTTTAACTCGCAACTACGAGCTTTAGAAGTTAGAAACTAGAGATAGCAGTATAAATAAACCTTTAAAGTGTTGTCTGCTTTTATCAGGACACCTGTATCTGTGTTTTAACATGATTTTCAAAGGAATTTATGAATTATTCTGATATCTCAATGGTAACATTTTTTTATGGAACGAGCAGAAAATGTCTACCTTCTTAAACAAGACAAGAATTGGAAAGACATTAAACAAAACAAGGTTTAGGGCATTCAGTATGACATTTATCATTATGTCAATCCAAAACAAAATATACACCAGTATCTCTTTATGGCATGTATATTAAGTTAATCAGCATCGCAAAACCTAAGTGCACTGCAATTAAAAAACACTTGTACCATGTAAAATAAAATGGAGGGGAAAAAAACCTAGATGACCAGAACAGGCAGGTATGTGCTTGGAAAGACAACTGTCTGCTCTTGTTATCCTAGTTATGACCAAAGCAACAGCAATGACAGCACTGGAGGAAAAGGCATTTCTTTTGTTTTTCTGGAAGATAGGTGAGCCACATTAGAAGTGTAACACGCTTATGAAGTCTCAAGTTAGAAGCAGTAATAGAAAACTCCCAAAGACAGAATAACTTAAAATTCTAATTCTGAAACAACTACATCTCAGTCAGCAAATGATCTTCATCTCAGTTTTGAAGACCGCTCAACAGATTCCCCCACTCAAAGCAATAATAAAAGAAGAGTCAAGCATGCTACTTTTGTTTCATTTGCAGCTGCCTCAAACAAGAAAAATACTCTTTCCGCTTCTATGAATCCTTTAAACGGGGTGAAATGAAAGTCAAACAAGGCCACAACTAAAAATAATCTATGATTTTGAACTGATGACACAGCCCCCAGTACCTCTCTATCCAGCAAGCAATTTTTCATCTGAGATTGCTTTCTAGTTCCCTGTAAGTTTCCAGTAGGTTTTATTTCAACTTTTGTTGAGACAACATGCATTCCACTTATTTTTTTGTATCTACCGCAGAAAAGCATAACTCACTGCTCCTGTGTGCCACTATATTAATCCATTTTTCACCTGCAAATTGAGCACTGTCTGCAATTCTTGTCTGCTCATCTAAAGAAGGATAAAGCAGAGCTGGGAAACGTTCAGAGATGGGCCATGAAGGTGATCTAAGGTGTGCAATGGCTCCCATACAAGGAACAAGGAAACAAGTTGAGGATGCCTCAGTCTGGAAAAGAAGATGACCGCCAGAAACATGCCAGAAGTCTACAAGCTAGTGAAGTGCACAAATAGGTTGAATAGAACAGTGATTCACCTTCTTTTCTAATGCTGGAACAAGAAGTTATCAAACAAAGCCAGTGAGTCAGGCTAAAAGGAACCAGTTCATTGCACATTGTGTTCATGTAGATCACTCCTACCTAAAGAATGTTCCATAAAAAAAAGAGTTTAGGTAGATTCAAGAGAAGAAGGACACATTCACAGAGGACAAACAGATGAAGACCACTAAACACAGGGAAACCACATCCAGCTCAGAAAGCTCCCCTGGCTGAGAACAGCCGGGAAGCTGGAATATGCCATGGGACAGTATCACATCTGCTTATTTTGCTCTTACATTTCTCTGGGTGCCTGTCCTTTCAACAGAAAAAGCCATGTTTCTGTCGATTTCCCCAAGAAAACTAAATGCGATCTCCTAGTCCTCACAAGGCGGGTTAGCACAAAAGAGCCCGGGAAAAAAATGATTGTGCGGGGCGCTAAAAGTGAAAAGGGAGGGGAGACAGACTAAGGCACATACAAATGGGGAAACGGAGAGGATGCCACAGGGAAAAGCACACTCACGGAGGCATCCGCGGAGCCGACGGATGCTGCCCCGGGGCGCTCCGCACAGAAGCGATACCGGGCGAGGGAAGAGAAGCAGACCCCGAGCTTCTGGGCTCCCTCCCGCTTGGTGCTGCAAAGGACGGGCCGCCCTGGGCAGGGAGGAGGAGGAGGAGGAGGAGGAGGAGGAGGCCTCCTTAGCGGGGCCCGAGGGGGCCGCCGAGGAGGGATGTCTCTGCCCGGAGCCCGCACAGCCACCAGCCGCTGCGGCGGCGGGACCAGCGCTGCCGGGGGAGGCCGGCCCGGCGCCGTGCAGGCGGGCGTTTTCCCTTCGTACGTGCGCCACTATCCCGGCACCTACCTGACACGAAACCGCCAGCCCGAGCCGCGACCCCACTGCCCACCTGCGCCAGGGAAGNTTCCGGCGGGGAGAGGGGCTCCCCCTGCAGCCGGTCCTGGCCCGCCCGGGAGGCGCGGAGCTGCGGCCTCCGGTCAGCCCGCCCCGCCTCGCAGCCTCCAAATTAACATCGGTGCCTCCGGGCCGGGCAGGAGTCTTGCTGATACCGATTGCATTTGCCACTGCAGACACCCTTGATTTTTCAGTTGGGATTGTCAAGGACAGAAGTTCTCACCACGCCATGCCGTGCCCCAAATCTGCAAATCTCTGTGGTGGGCCCCAGCACAGGGCTGAGGGGGCTGCTTGGACCACGGAAGGAATTTGTGTTTTGGTGGGTGGCCACAGTCCTGGGGAGGGCTGGGGAGGACCTCCAAGCCTTGCCCAAACCTGCTGTGCAGAGAGACAATTGAGACAGCTAGTGCAGGACCTAGCCCAGGGGGAAGGGTGCTCCCAAGGAGCATGTCTTCCAAGGAGCACCATGTTGTCTCCTTCCCAGTGTCTTGCTACAGGTCTAGGGGATGGACTGAGCACAGGTATGGGCTTGGGTTGGCAGGCAGCCATTCAACCACCACTGCTGTACTACAGGCTAACCTTCTGCATGGGATTTACCGCCACTTATCATCAGATGGTCAGGGTGAGTTCTTTAATAGGTGGTGTATAAGGCCCCATGCATTAAAAGTATGCTGAGAAGCTCCGGAGTCTATAGGACCGTGGTCTTGGCAGAGATAGTCTAGCAAAAATTGGAGGGCTGGGGCAATATCTGATGCTTAGCTAAATCGTCTTAGATTTTTTTTCTCTCTTAAGTCAGACCTGTAATGTCAAAGGTTGGGGATCGATCTCTAATGATCCAGGGCATGTGTGTAGAGATGCACTGAGGTTCACTACCAGGTTGTAGACATCGTTCCCTACGTAAGTGCTCTGGACTAAATTCTGCCACCCTTTGAGGGAGTCTTGCCCTGAACATGAACTGTCAGATTAGGGTCATCATCTCTGGAAGCAGGATGGTATTGACCAAGTATTGAAAGATTGCTGAAGACACACAGACATTTGCTAACTAGTAGTTTAGAAATAACCAGAGTGAAATAACTGAGAGGTGGCCAGGATCAGTGCTGTCTGCATCTCACTCTGTGTGTGTGTGTAGGGAGTTCCCCAGGCACGGTCTGCTGAGGGCCACACTGCCTGGGCTCGATTTTGGGTCGGGAAGCTGTGACCCCGGCAGCTCTTGGCAGCTGGCCCTGTCTGCTGCAGGATTCCATCGCTGAGCAGAGAGGCTGGGATTGTTTAAACATCTCAGAAGCAAACCATTGGAGAAGCTATCGAAGAGGTTTGTGGAAATCACCCTTGGTGACTGCATGTCTTCTGACATGTCTTCTGACATGCCTTCTGATATGCCTTCTGACATGCCTTCTGACCTGCAGTCAGGCCAATGGCTGATCAACTGCTGGAAAACTGATTTGGTTAATTGTCTAGCAGCTGCAAGGAAAAACTAAAGCAATTTGTGTGTCCTGTTGGAGCGTAAAATGAGATTTATACGTTTCCTGGATTTTTTAATAAAATCTAAAATACTTCTGCAATTGTTGATTTATTGGATAGTTAAAAGAGTTGCTTATGTTTTTAATGATCCATAAATTATGCATTGAATTTTTAATGTAATTGGTTTTGATCTGGTTTATTTTTTTCATAACTTGATTCTGTTGTAAGTTACCGGAAAAAGCACAAATAATCATTGCAATCAAAACAACAATAATTGTTTTAAATATTTGTACTCAGACCATTACTACATGGACAGGAATAACACAAATGACTGCTCAGTTATGCTCTAGATTTTGGGGGTTTTAAGTCTTCTTTGTACCTCCTGTTTCATACTGTACCTTGTTACATTTCTTGTGTCCAGTTTTCTACTGATGCTCCATCATGTGGATCATCCAACACCTTGAATTCAGTAGAACTATAAATGCACATCAAGTTATTTACGTGCACAACTGTACAGATAGCAGAGAAGTGAAAAATCCAGCCTGCTCACTTAGTTTTCATTTTTTTCCAAGGTCTTCTGTGGAAAAATTGCAGATTTGAAGGTGGGAGAACCAAAAATCATCTCTCATGCAAGTTTCGTTCTCTTGCTGAATGAATATGCTGAAATAATTTTTAGAGTAATGTTGAAAATGTTATTACTGCTGCACTTCAATCTTCCAAAATGCTTTCTGTAACTAATATATGAAAGTTATTTCATTCAGCAGCTTATAATGTGCCCTAAACATTGTGCTGTAATACATTACAATGAATAAATACGGGGATGTTGTGTTCTTTTTCCAAGCTTTCTCTGTACGAACATGCATCATGTATGTCCATGATGGCATTCCTTCTCTATTTACATATTATTTCTAAGCCCTACAGACATATCTTTCCTTTTTGTTTACAAGTCTGGGATACTGATGCTTTCTAGTTTAACAATCTTTCTTTCTCTCTTTTAGAGATGTCAGGAGGCAGACACAGATGTACCTTAGTATAAAGCATTAATACTGGGCGTATTTGTCATTACTCAAAAGTAAAGAATGTGTGCGTGTTTATTTTGCAAACAAACCAAGTTATATTTTTTGTATGTTAAAGACCCCATGCCTGAAGTATTTTGTAAAGTTTAGTTTCAATAATCAGGTAACAACTGCAGATATTTCACCCATCCTCCTAATTTCAGCCTTTTATGGAGTTAATTTTCTGGCTTCTAATTTATGGTTCTGGCTTATCAGTATCCCAAGGTTTTGCTTATTTTGATTATTTCAGACCCTTTCCTCCCCAAAGCTGTATATGTTCTACCAGGATATAAAAAAATATTGCCTACATAAGTGTTTGTGGGATCCAAGTCTTGCACAGTGCTCTCCCACCTGATTTGGGGAATGCAAGGAAATAAGTGGGGGGATATTGGGGAATAATGACAATATGGAAGCATGACTTAAAACTGGACCTAAGAAGTCATAAAATTAAGCTACACAAACTGTATAGAACCATATAGAACCTCTGGGATTTTTCCACCAATTTAATTCTCTTCCTACTTTATCCAGCACAGCTTCCAGTGCTTTTGATCACTTCAGCTCCTGCCTGCCTTGCCCAGGATATAAGTGAGTGAGTCAGGTTCTGTTGTCACCTGTTTCATTGTAAAACTCAGTTAATATCCATTAAATCAATGGAACTGATTTAGATTTGCACACTGAAACTGAGTTGGGGACATGGAAACATGCTTTGGCTCTGTTCTCTCTTTGCTTCAATTCTCTGGTAGTAAATCTATGTTTTGATTTCTGCTGGGGCGTTTGTAATTTTTTTTATCCCTTTTAGTAGCTTCCCCTTTCTCTTTTGTTTTTGTTCCCCCTTTCTCTTCTGTTTTCTACCTTGCCTCTTGTATTTACCATGTCCTCAGTGATGCGTTCTCCAATACTGCCCTTGAATTAGCATGAGATCCTGCATCTTCATTTTCTTTACTTCTTCCTGTCGCTCCTGATGCTTCCCTGTAACCTAGAACTAACTCATAAGCCAGCCTGTGTTTAGATTTGCATGATGCTGTACAGCCCCTCATCCTGTCCACTTTCTCTTCTACTTCCCTCTAACAATCCCGTCATCTTCTCCATCCCTTTTTTGTACCACCTTAAATAATTCCTCACCCTTCTTTGTGTTTTCACCCTCCAAAAATGCATTGATCCTTATTGCAGTTGCCTTTATCTGACCTGTAATTTTCTGTATTAGTTTCTTGCTCTTCATCTTTCTTCACAAGACCAAGCCACGTCAGCTGGCTAATTGCTGTGTTGCTCCTCTAGCCTAAGTGCCTGCAGAGCACTGTATAATAAAGTCACGGTAAAAAGACTACAGGAGAAAAAACTTGGTGTTTGTTTGTTTGTTTGTTTGAACACACACACCCACCCTTAGTGATGTGACTTTCTCTCTGTACTGTTTCCCTCTTTCTAGTCTTGCTCTAGTTCTTGTTTGTGTAGACGAAGTTCCCCAGGGCAGGAGCCTGACCCTTGTATTTGTAAAACATGCAGCGTATTATGTGCCCGGCCAGAAATAGCTGTAAGGGAGCGTAACTGGCTGATAGCAGCCTTGCCCTCCGCTTGGCCTCTGCTCTGCAAGGAGGCCCAGTGCTCTGCCATTGCCTCTGTTCTTTCCTGTGCTCCTTTTTTCTCCCTGAGCTGTCTCTTTGACTTTTATCCAAGGATAAAGCCCTTTGAGGTGGATGACTCACAGCTCAGCACTTCCTTTGACTCACGCTTTGCCACCTAGGACATTGGTCAGCTCTTACTAAACCACAATTTGGGTTTTTTTTATTGCATATGATGACATTCCTTGCAGCTCATGTCTCTGATTTCACTATCACTTCTGCCGGGTCAGGGCTGTGTGTTTGTTTATCTGCGGTTGGTCAAAGCTGTATTTTCCCCCTGTTTCCCTCCTCTTGGGCTTGATGGCCTTTGTTTTTTTAACCATCCCCTGCAGATTTAGAGCCTGGAGTCTCTCTTGTCTCTGGAACCTGGCTGTTGGGGCTGCATTTCTGAGGAAGGTGCTGCTCCCCACCACAGTCTGCCCTGCCAACACGGAAAGGCAGCCTGGCCCCTTGCCTTCCCATGCAGCACCATTGCCGTTAATCAGCTGCTTGGCCACGAGCAGCGCAGCCTCCCCGGCTCCCGGTGGCATCCCCAGTGACACTTGTGCGATGACAGTGCAGTTGGTGGCGTCGCACAGGTGCTGATGAGGAGAGCTTAGCAAATACTTCAGCTGGTGCAAAACAAACACTAGAATCCAGGTCACTTCCCAGGCACTGTGCTGTTCCTGCAAGGCAGGGCTAGCATGACTGGAAGTCACTGAAGCCCTGTCCCTGGCACTGACATCAGCAGGAATGACTGATCACATCCAGGAAATTGCTCTTGCAATATCATGCTGGCCTTTTTTTATATAAGTGTTTTTCAGAGAAGTGGTGCAGTGTGGTCTTTAATGTATTTGTGCCTTAGAGTCTTACTAAATACACTAGTCGGGCACATCTCCCCATCCCCACAGAGCAACTCCCACCCTTACCTCCATGTTCTTGTCTAGCCATGTTACTGCTGGCAGCAGGAAGGGCAATATTTGCTTTTGATGGGTTTCCAACTTTAAGCAGAAATGAGTTTGGCCTGATGCTTGAAGATTATAAATCAGGAATACAACTCATAGCCCTAACACTAAACAGACACTAGATCCCTCCTCAAAAGTTGCGTCCAGTGTTATTAAAAAGTCTTGGACTCAAGCAGCTCTCTGCAGCTGGTGCTGCTTTTCGTTGGAGTGAGTGGAAACAGACTCCAACACGGGTAAAACCTGCTCCAACCAGGCAGATTAGCTATTACCAAGCTACTGAACTGTTTCTTGTCTGCTAGGATTTCCTAGACAGCAGGAAGTTGATGGGACTATATGTCACTCTTAATGCAGGGTGCAACTTCCATCTGGGATACGGATTCTCGATTCCCAGGCAGCTCTGAAAATCCCAGCTGCAATTTTCCAAGGATCAAATGTAAGCCAGGCAGCTTATTACGGGGAGGTGTAATTCATAGAATCAGAATAGAATAGAATCATAAAATGTTTTTGGTCGGAAGGGACCTTTAGAGATCATCTGACCCAACCCCCCTGCAGTGAGCAGGGACATCTTTAATTAGATCAGGTTGATCAGAGAGCCCTGTCCAACCTGACCATGAACGGTTCTAGGGATGGGGCCTCCACTACCTCTCTGGGCAAACCATTCCAGTGTTTCACCACCCTCACTGTAAAAATTTCTTCCTTATATCCAGTCTAAATCTACCCTCCTGTAGTTTAAAACCACTACTCCTTGTCCTGTCACAACAGGCCTTGCTAAAAAGATTGTCTGCGTCTTTCCTATAGGCCCCCTTTAAGCACTGAAAGGCCACAATAAGGTCTCCCCACAGCCTTCTCTTCTCCAGGCTGAACAACCCCAACTCTCTCAGCCTGTCCTCGTAGGAGAGGTGTTCCAGCCCTCGGATCATTTTTGTCGTCCTCTTCTGGACCCACTCCAACAGTTCCTTGTCCTTCTTGTGCTGAGGGCTCCAGAGCTGGACGCAGTACTCCAGGTGAGGTCTCACCAGAGCAGAGTAGAGGGGCAGAANAGCATAGCTTCCTCTAGGAAGGGCAGTTCTGTTCCCTGAAGTTGTCTTGACTCCCAGTCGGCATTGACGGGCTTTGACTTCATTCCCAGAACTGATGTTCCCCAAGCCTGGAGTTGTCTGAATTAAACTGCCGTATTTGAAATTATTACTTTTACTGGCACCTACATCAGTCCACATAACTGCTTTTATGAGACATGGGGCATTATGAAAAAGGCATGGAACAAACAGACCTAACACATAAGCAGGACATGTATCACTGTATAATTATGCATAACTATACAGTTACATAAATGCTTTTCTTGGGGAATCACCAGTGACAGCAGCAAGCTTCGCCTATCGTGTTTGGGCTAGTTAAAGCACTGATTCATCATACTTTGAATACTTTGTTTCCTGCTTGTTCTACAGTAAATGGATTACTGCTTGCAATTTCAATAGTAATTAATGAAGATGAGAGATTGATCCAGTGATAAAACTGGGTCATCTGAAGAAGAGGAATGATTTACCCAACACATCAAAGTTCACGACGTTACCAGAATATTGCTAGCTTATTTGCAGACTGGCTCTTCCTCTTCCTGAGAGATTCATTTCTATCAGCTGGGGTAACGAACCTGACCATATGAGCCATGATTTGGCTCTTTTGTTCCTCCTCCACATGAAGTCTCCCTGTCCTTATGCTACTCACCTTGGACTCATTTTTGCAGTTGCATATTTCTTCTCAAACAGTCCCACTGTCTGATACGCAGAAAGTTGGTCAAACCCTGGGCACAGAAAGCAGCACAGCTGCATTGCTGCAACTCTCGCTGCACTCGAATTTGTGCTCTGCTTCCAGCAAAAGTAGGTGTACCACTTCTGCTATCTCTGATAGCTCATTCAGCTAGCTCTGGATGAAACCTTATTGCATGTGAATGTGCTTAGATGGAGAAGGGGGCTCAGGGAGCAATGCCATGAGAGAGAGGATCTGGCTAGGCAGGGATCTCAGCTTATTCCATTCAAATGGAAGCACTGGAGGAGATGTCCACACTAATTTTTTAAAGTCCAGTGTGATCCCCAGAGGAAAGACACTGTATTAGTGCAAGATATTTATTATCAGTGGTATTACCGGTGTTATAGTGGCTGTTACGGTAATACCTTATTGCAATGCTTACACAAGAAGCAAATATACATTAGCAGGTGGAGGGAGGGAAGGAAAGTTATGGGTTTGCTTCAAGCAAAAGGTGGCTAAACTTGACATTTGATTTTAATACAGTCATCTCAAAACAAAAGTAGATCCTTTGTTTCCTTGTAAATCTTTCTGGGCTTTTTTGAGTTGATGATGCAAGTGCTTTCTGCACAGGTAAAACAGACAGCCTGCATGGTAGGTGGATGAGAGATCTATCATTAATGAGCAATTTATGAAGAGATTCATTTATGAGAGTTCAGATGAGCAAACATTCAACATGTTGGTGCGTATTGCTAGTGAAAGTGCCAAATGTTTATATGGTTTCTGTGATGGGAGAATCTGGGGAAACTAGGCTTTGTGGTTGAGCTTAGTTGGCCGTGCTACTTTTTCCTGTGTACATCATGTTAGAGTCATTTGTTAAATATCCTTCTCAGCTTTACGTAACTCTGACCTTACAGGTGAAGAGTTTGGTCCTGCCCTAGGAATTGCAAAGAGAATGATGTTTGTTGACAAAGGCAGATAATACCTTCCTCTTCAGTGAGTCAGGACGTCAGCAGCAAAGACTTGGACAGGAATTGTCAGGAAATTTAGGCTTAGTCCTTGAACTCGTCATTTTTGGCAGAGATGCAAAGGAATGAAACGCAGAGAGACAGAGGGGGAAACCTGGATTCCCTCCCGGAGAGAAAGTTTACTTGAATTGCTTGGTCATAGACTAGCTCGTTTCATTCACAGAATGGATAGTCTCAAGAGAGACTATGGTATCCATCCCATTGACATGAGGGACCCTGAGAAGCAGCAATCACGTAACCCTTTCCTGGAATATACTTCAGGAGGGTATAATTAATCGCTGTAAGTGCCCAGTGTGGCTTCCCTGAATTCAAATACTCCCACAAATATCACTGAAACTTCTCTGGTGAGTTTTGTAAACAGGATTTGACTATAAATTAAAACCAAGTGTAGATGGTCAGTATTCAAAATGTCAGTTAATTTTATCCTGAAACAATTTCTTATATGCTAGAGTTTAAATTTTCATTAGTTCAAAGAATGAACATTTTTTTTTTGGTTCATGTCTTCCAGATGTGCAGGGTTGCAAATCAATAGCCATTCCCCTGCAATAAATTTTCATTTAGACACTTTATGGCCAGGGCAAAGAGTACGTATGTAAATGGGGAGAAAACTGATAGACTGCTAGAAAATGAGTGTTCCTGCCTTTCCGTAGAAAGGTTAATGGAAGTATCAGCCTGCGGGTATTACATTTGCTTGCAGAGTTTTCCTCCCTCCTTCTCCTCCTCCTCCTCCCCCTTTTTTTCTGCAGTTGGCATTTGGAGAAGTACTGAACTAAATCCATGCTAATGCGTATGTCACGTAACTCCGCTGAACTGAATGGAGGGGCGAGAGGCAAGGGACCGGTCTTGGGAGATTCTGGCTGCCATTTGTGCCCGCAATAGGGAGCAGTGGAAGGAGTTCAGGTCTTATGAGAGCAGAGTCTGCATTAAGGCAGGCTCAGTCTACATTAAGGCAGGCTCTGGCATGCGCAGTGGCAGGGAAATGCAATTTGATAGAGACGTTGGGGCTCTGAGGTGAGCGAACGCCACCTACACCGCTCCCAGGAGGCTCCTGTTTCTCGGAAATGTTATGGCAACATGTTGCAACCTAGATATTAGTTGTACTTTTCAGTTTGCTTTGTCATTTTGATCAGTAGCTTTTACTCTGTAACAAAAACATACTAACTATGTGGTAACGTAATCATATTAATAAGAACACACATTTTCAATGATTCGAAAGAAGTGGGCAGCATTCTGGCACGCACTCTTGCAGTTCCCAGACTTGATTGCAGTGAGCAGTTCCTACTCTAAACACTGAATTTCCATCAATACAAAGAAAGGATTCTCAGTAAATACAAAATTGTTAAGTGCACCAATAATATGTAGCATTTTTCCATTGGATTAGACATATAGAACTTGCAGGTTCAAATGTAAGTAAGCCAAGAAAGCAAATTTGGATGGATTAAAAAAAAAATCCTACTTCTGCAGCGCTGACCAATGAACATTTCTTGCCCTGTGAAATGTTCAGTGATGAGGTGGGTATTTTCCCTCAATGGACCCTGCTGAACAGACACGCGTCAGAAGGCTTATTTATAGCTCACATGTACATAAGATGCTGCTCTTGTTTGCCAGCACTCTGCTGCTCTCATTTGACCTCATCCCTAGAAGGCTGAAACTTTATTACTGTAATGAATCTTTGTTTCTCCTTCCCTGCACCTGGGGGATTTAAACGTGCTTGTGCCAAGACGCCGTCTCCTTGCTTGGCCGTATATAATCTATGATACATGCAAGTTGATTTCACATGGGAATTAGAGAGGATGGAAGAAATTTGCCACAAGACAATTTGCGACCCTTGTTACATCAGCCTTTGGGAACACAGTATATCAGCCAAGATGAAGACTTGCCCCGTGAAAGAGGTCGTTAGCACTGATAAACAAGGCTTCAAGAAAGATGGAGTTGAGGGTCGAGGCAGTAGTCTGAAATACTGAAGTCATTTGGGATGTTGAATTAACATGTTTACCCACAATCAGGTTCAGGGTGGAGAAGGGCAGGACAGCCTTTCTCACCTAGCAAACACCATGCCCCATCTGATGCCAGCCGTTGTGGGAGAGCTTTGACCTTCATTGAATCCTTGTTAGCCCCTAGATTGCCACTTAATTTGTATTAAGCTGATCAGTGCAGAATTCAGCCAGTCTTATGCTCTATTCTGTTTATTGCCAATAGCACTGGCCTTCAGTTTTCTAATGATTTATTGATTTAATGGCTCTGGTCATACCAGATCTGATGCCCCGTGGCAGTGATCACAGAGTGTGTTGCCTGTGGAAACTCAGCTCTCTGAAGGGGAGCAGACCACTTCGCTTTTATACTGCTTTATAAATGTGGACCACTGAAAGTGAGACACAAATTAACATTTCTGCCCCGGTTTTAGAGCTTGGATTTAATGTTTTTCATTGGCAGCTCCCTGTGGAATCAGATTTCTTCTTTGGATGTTCTGGTTCCTACTTTTCCTTCTGGAATGTATAATCCTGGGAAAAGGGGTGGGATTCCTCACCCCTATCTTGAGCCATCTGAATGCCTGGCATGCTGCTCCAGCCCATCATCCCAGCTCTAGCTGAGCTAACGGACAGAGAGAGACATCTCCTGGGGGCTATTTGTCCCATCCTGAGAGAGCTGGCTAGGAGAGGTGTGAGGAATCACACCCGGCAAGTGCCTGTCCCTGGAGTCGGGGCTATTGCTGTAGCTGTGCTGAGAGCTGGAGGTGCACGAGATGAATCGTGCCCGAGCAGCACAACTGTGGGGCTCAGAAAGAGAGAAAAAGGCTTAACACCAAAAACCAGAGATTCAAGGTAACGGATACATAAGATGAACAGAGGAGAAAAAGGAGATTTTAAACTGTGGGTTGTCTAGTATGTCATTAATAAAAAAGTCCACAACACTTCTACTAACATCTTCTCTGTAGTTTATTTTTAAGGCATTAATTATATTTTGTTACAAGGTATTTTCAATGTAATATAGAATGTAAATAAATGTAAATTTGTAAATTTTTAATATGATTTGTCTTTTCTTTAAAGCTAATATTTGTTTCATTTGAAACCTTTCTTTCATTTTTTTTCCAGAAAACCTTTGTTTTGTGCATTTTCAACTAAAAATGAGGTGAATCACAACTTTACCAACAAACCCCAGAAAAACCTCCCAGGAAAGCTAACAGTTAAATCTGTGTGACTCCCTTTGGATCTCAAAAGTTTTCACCAACCAGAGGCCAATACTTCCACCTCCACCTGTAGCACCCTTCATGCATTATTAACTCTCGTCCTTTTTGAAACACATCACTGTGCACATTTACTGTATGTAAAAACAGAGTTTGATTTTTATTTACTCCACATGGTACTGCAGAGTTAAAGAGCTTTTAAAGCACATGTATATTAAATGTAGTTTCTCAGAAAAATATTTTGTTTATGTTGAAAAATCTGGACCAAACCTAGAACTTTTTACAGTGTAGATCATCTGTCACAATCATTTGCTATGTGACCTCAGAGTTTATTTACTTGTGTAACACAATAAATGCCATGCACAAATTAGTCTTTGCAGTGGTCTGCTTCTCGTGACTTCTAAAGCTTTATATTTGTTTTATGTTTTGCCTTTAACTCACATTCCAGAAGTCACATGCCTGGGGAAGAATCTCAGCTATCTTTCTGTTTTGCTTTGTTATTTAAAAAAAACCAAAACCCAAAACCCAACAAATTCCCAACTTTCCTGATTAGACAGAAATGTGCAAAGACTCAAAAACATGAAGGTGAATGTATGCCCAATATATTACTCTCATGACTTCTGAGTTAATCTCCTGATGCGAGGTTTGTTAGTGCACGGGAGGCTCCATGCCAAGCTGCAATTTATGAAACCCATACTGCCGCATGAGTAAGCAAAGAAACAGCAATCACAGTCAGGATTTGGGGTAGAGGTGGTAGATTGCTTTCCATGAAGGCTGCGAGGTTGTTTTAACTGGGGAAAAGGGAGAGAAGCATGCAGAAGTCAAGAAGCAGAACTGATGAAGAGAATGAGAGTTGGAACAAGGCTCCTTATTTTCCTTTTGCAGATGGTAACCTTAACACAGGGCCCGCCTAGGCTTTGTGGAGAAGGATGCTCAGGGCTTGTCACTGGGTGACGTACTGACCGGTATGAGCATGGAGTTGTCCCATGTGTGTTCCTGGCTCATTCCAGGAAAGGTACTGGCAAAGCAGCGAGCACCCCATCGCACACCAAAGGGATGTTTAAATCCTCTGATCTCATCTGAAGCATCGGTAGCTGCTTTGTTAGTGGAAAGAAGAAAATGAAAACAATAACATTAAAGCTGTAAATTAAAAGCCCACTGCAGATGTACATTTCATGAGCAAAGTTATTAAGAGCATTAGTATGCATATTAGAGGTAATTAAAAACAAGCAAACAGGAAGAATGCCAGGCGAGAACACGCAGGTCGGAGGAGAATTCTCCACTCAATTACACAAGTGCAAACGAGTATCTTGTAAATAAATCCACCATCATTTCCATGGGTGAAGTTACAGTCACGCTGTTTATAAGTAGCTTAACCATAAGCGCTGGAAAGCAAACAACAGCATACCACTTACAATAACAAAAAGACAAAAATGAAATGGAAAACAAAGCCAACTTGTCTGTCTGTTCTCAGCGGGGCCCTTCAAATGAGGTTATCCTCTCTGAGGATGCCGATAATTTGCTGAGGCCTTTGCAGGGCTGGGACCTGAACGATTTTTTCTGAGTAATGTCATAATTGGTCAGTTGCTTGAAGATATTTGTCTGAGAAGCCTTCTCTGACACTGTTACTGGTTTTTAAAATGTTGTTTACAGTTACAGTTGCTCATACTGTTTCATTGATGAACTTCTTCCCTTCTGAGTATGCATAGTGGTCCCTATTTTCTCTACAGAAGTTCCTTATTTGTGAGTGTTCTGTAAATAATTCAGAGAATAACTTCTCATTTCATGTGATATTTAGAAAGTCTTTATTCCATGTGTTTTATAGTTAAGCTGTAAAATGCATCATTGTACTTGCTCCTGACCGGAAAATGAAAAGATTTTAAAAGCAGGTATAATCAACAACAATGCCCTTTTGATTAAAATAAGCAAAGGGTTTAGAAGTATTTTCAAGAAGTATTTTCAAGAAGTATTTTAATATCTGAAATTTGGCCGACTAGTCAAATAAAAGATGACTCATAGATCCCACTAGGAAAAAAAATATCCATCTTGCTTGCCCAAATGCCAGCCAATCTTTTAATCCTCTTCAGATTAGTTTACTCGTGTGAAATCGATATTTCAAGGTGCTGTGGCACCTGCCAGAGCAAATAAGTTACTAACCAAGCTGGGCTTCTGCATTCTCTCAGGTTCCACAAGGAGCCTCAACTGGTCTGCGCTGACTGGGGGAATTAAAGCCAGGTGAAATGCCAAGCTCCTGAGCTCATCTGCTGCAGTGCACAGGTCTGCAGTGTGCCTGCTGAAGTCTTGTTACGGGAATAAAGCCAACGTGCCTCTCTCACTGGGTCAGAGAGAGTCTGCAGTGTCTTGACACGCAGCATGCCATGATATCGTGTGTATCACAGAAGCTGAAAACACGATTGGGTTGCAAAGGACAACACTCAGAAGTTAAGAAATGACAGAATTAAGGATGCTTGCTCAACTGTCGCTTGTCTCCCAGTGGCAAATGATTTATGATACAGTCTCTAGCCGCATGATCTCCCACTGGTGGCTTCCCCTCCTGTGGTGCCCAGGATGAGCAGTTTGTTTACTCTGTATTGAGTGCGCCCAGCCCATGTTTACTGTACACTCTTCAAACCCTGCTGTGAAAACAGAGCTATTTATTCTTATGTGTTTTTTTTCATATGATCTTATAGCTGGAGAAGCTCAGAAAAACAGATGATGTGCAGGGAGTCCCCGGCATTTCCTACCTGCAGATGTTTGACCTGGCAATTGCAATAATGCTCCTGAGGGGGAGGAGGGGGAAGGTTTCACCCACGC
The DNA here is from genome assembly GCA_013400535.1 of Scopus umbretta. Taxonomy (NCBI): domain Eukaryota; kingdom Metazoa; phylum Chordata; class Aves; order Pelecaniformes; family Scopidae; genus Scopus; species Scopus umbretta. The sequence goes on from VZTL01031847.1 coordinate 33,149, forward strand.
AGGGGAATGGGGAAAACAAACCGAGGGCAATTCCCTTGGGCACTATGGCAGTGAAGCCCACCCAACTCACCAGCAAAATTCAAAGTCTCCTGTACAGACACTTCATCTCCATCTGCAATTCATTGCCCCTGTGTAAACCTCCTTTCCCTCCTTCCCGCAATTTATCCTGCCTATAACCTATAAACCAGGCCCTAAACTTCCCACAGCTCTGCATTCAAATTGTGTGACTTCTTCTTCACGACTGCATTCACAATCACCATTTCCCCTTAGTTCTGGCACCTAGCCCTCACTGGACTGACAGGACATCCCACCCATAATTGCAGGTAAAGTCATGGCCACCTTGGGCTGGAGCACCCCAGGCAGTCAGGTGTGATGCACTAGCATCTCAGCTGGGTATGTGCTGATTTATTTTTCTCCCAGAGAACATAATTTACCAGATTTCTCTAATTTTCCTATGAAATTGCAAAAAGTAGATCACTGCAAAGAAACAACACTGCCATGACAGACTTCTGAGTATAGTGGAATTAGGCTTCCTCACAGAAAAAGTAGCGGGTGTCTTATTTTAACACGGGTGGAATGATGTCTTCTCCTGTGTCCTCACAGCTGGACACGGCTGCACTGATCTGCCTGAAATTTTCCACAGTAATTCGACAGGAGACAGAGATTTGGAATGAAAAATTTCAGTTCAAGTTTGACAAAATCACAAGCAACAGAAAACAAGACTCCTAATGGGACATACTGGAGATCTTAATAACAGACACTGTCAGCAGCTCTGCTTATAATAAGGTGTGGGAATTGATGGTCTTCATTTTAAAATCATTTTCATGTTTAAATTTTGGTGGGACTCATTGGTCGGTGTGCAGGGCAGATGAAGCAAATAGCATTGCTAAGTCCTTGGCAGTCCTGCACAAGTGTTTCGGACAAAGCTCCCTCTGCATTTAAGAGGAGGATGGGGTTTCTCTCCATCACAGCTGCAGATGCGGGGCACGTAGGTCTGTTTTCCCACACAACCGTTTTAGCACCTCGCTCAGATGGCCCTTGTCACTGTCCCATATGTGATGTACAACTGTGCTCGTTAGTTGCCTTTTCAGAGACCAGTCCCCACATAGTATATAGGCTTACTTTATAGGCTTGGCCTTTGTCAGGATGCTTGTCAGTAAGGTGCTGGTTAGGATGCCCCAGTTCCCCAACTGGAGTGACTGATGGGCACCTTCAGGTGCCTGGCTGGGCAAACCCAGGCTTCTCTTCAGTGGTTAGAAGAGGGTTATAAACTATTAGGAAGTGACCTCAGCTGATGAGTATATCATGTTCTTTCATTCTATTCACTTACAGCATTTACAACATCTCCCCATTATCGTTTTGACTTTTACAACTCTTAATGACCCTTTTATCAGAGCAGCAATAACCAATAAATCCCCTTTGGCATTTATTGCCCTGTCTCTAATACATAAAAGCCCCAATTTATAACATCTCATGAATGCTGAAGATTATTTTTCAAACTGCTAGTACTGTAAAACTTCTTCAAATCTCACTACAAAAATAAATGCTCTGATAAAGGCCTTGTTTCTGTGGTTTGCTTGGCATCAGCCTGAAACGAAATTCAGTCACAACCTGCAATAAACTCTGTGGACTGGATGCTGTATGGCAGAGAAAAAACATGAGGACAAATGCCTTCCCTGTGAGGAGATGTCCCATCCTGCGCCCGTCTCCTTCCAGGAGCAGTTTTGTCCTTAGCTGCCAGGAGGGGTTCCAGGCCCGGGCACATTCGGCAGGAGCTCTGGGGACAGGGGACACATTGCCAACAGCCATCACAGACAGTACAGGTGGGGCTTGTACACCTGACATGGTCCACTCAGAAGTCAGGTAACTGAAATCAGTTGTCTGGGCTTTGTCTGAAAATGGTGGAGAGAAACAGGAGAGGCTTCTTCCCACCCTATGCAAGGTGCCTAAGAGAGACACCTCCAAGGCGTGCAGTCCCAGCTGCCCTCCTCCTTTTGACACAAGTGGAGCTACACGCCTGACTGACAACAGTCAACTAACAGCTAAAATTAGATGTCACGAATCTCTAGGTCTTCATTTGCAGTGATGACAACATAACTTTGAAGTTATGTCTCTGTTATCACAGGCAGGGACCAGAATCCAAAGGTACCTTGTTTACTCATCCTTGTAATTTTTGCCCAACACCTAGCAATGCCCTGCACTCCCTGTAGGACATTTAATGAATTACCATTAGTACCATTTGAAAGTGTGCTTTGGCTTGATTTACCTGGAGGTACAATACATACAGCCACGGGACCCTATGGAAAGGAGCAGGATCTCTGCTCCCCCCTTGCTGAAACCCTCCCCTGCACATCCAAACCCCAGCAATCAAAGTACAGCAAATTAGTCCTTAGGAATCATTTCAAACTGAACAGTTAATGAAGGCAACCCAAGGATACTATGTGTTCCTGGCAACAGTTTCAGTTTTGCTAACTCTATTTCTAGACGCCAGACTTGGGCTTGATTCAAAGCCCAGCGCTGGGAAGACTTGACGTCAGCGGATTTTGGACAGGCCCATAGATATTTCTATGTGGTGAACGCAATGCTATGTAAAGACACCCAGGCTAGGTCTAAGTGAGCTACTGCCAGGGCTGGAGGTCGATATTGCTGTGCTGGTGAGAGACTGTATCCCAGCTAATTAGCCTGGACAAGAAACTGCCTATTTTGGCATGGGCAGAGACCTCAGTTAAGGCAGCGATTTTCCGCCTGATGGGAGCTAGCCCAAGCATCTCTGTGCCATGTGAAGATGATTTCAGTGTCCAGTGCAGTTGGGTCTGTGCCGGAGAGAGCAGACTTGCTCAACTCACCTTGTTTCCCATCTTCTTGGCCACCCATTTGTTGTTCTTCCCTGCTCTACCCAAGTCTATTGCCAGGTCCTCCCACTACCCACTCTCACTTTTCTCCTGTCTCCTGCTGACCCTCTTCTCCTTTGCAGAACTATAAACCCAACAGCTCCCTAAAGAACTTTTCATTAATATAATTTATTAGTTAAATCATTCCTCTGATCTATTTCCTGTTCAACTAGCATGTCTCCCCGTCCACTCAATATAATTGGTGCAGCACCTGAACTCCGCTGCCGGGGTTTAAATGGCCTGACATATATCACCAAGTCACAGGATATTAAGAGAAAGGTGAGAGGATTATTGGCACACTGCCATTGGGATCAGATTGGATTTCTTCTCCAACCACTGAAACATGCAGTTGTATAATGAGGGTTCACGCAGGCTTGGTTTGGTCCTTACTCAAAGCTTGGCTGCTTGCTTGAAAACAACATGGGGGTTTCACTAAGGACTGGGGACTTGGCCATATAAGGAAGCTCTCCTTGTATCCGTTGTCCTCTTGATTTTTGGAAGGGGATGGTCTACATGAGGCTCAGCGGGATGGGCCTGGCAAGGAGAGCTATGCTGACCTGCTGTCTCTGGAGCTGGAGTCACATCAATGCTCTTCTACTGCCTGGCCATTGTAAGAGCCAGTACAGGCAGCCTGGCCTTGCCTGCCAGCCCACACGTGGCCCCAGGCACTCCCATCACTGTGATTTCTTCTTCGGCATCATGGTTCTCCTCCCCACTGATCCTCTCATTTCTATGTCTAAGGAAGTATTAAACAGTGGGCTGTAGGTTTTCACTGACGATTAATTTTGTTGTGCAGTCTTCTCCCTTGTTTGAATTATAAAACATCAAAGGGCAGAAGACACAGCTACTGTCTTTGCCAAGAGACATCCATTCTGCCTTTTTGTTGTTTTTCCTGGGAAAAAAAAACCTGCCGATGTCATCTGCCTTGTTCAGGATCTTTGCAATTGGCTCCTCCTTCCCTCCCCTCATCTTCCCATGTCCCCCACCCCATACCGAGGGGTAACCAGGGAAACCAGAAACCATGGTAACCCAAAGCAGCATAATTTGTCTCTGAGGAAAAAAAGTATAAGCATGCAAAATACCTTTAATGTTTATACCAGGCAACTGGGTCCAAATCCTCTCTTTTCATTCCTCTTTGGAGCAAGGAAGCAACGGGCTTGCCTCCTCTTCGCTGGGGCTGCTGGTCCCATGAGCCCCAGCTGATGCTCACCTCCTGCCACTCATTTTGCCCTGCCAAAGCCCTCGGCTCCTTGTGCTCCTGCAAAGCCAATGTGGCAGCAAGGTCTCAGTTTCCATCGGCATGATGGTTCTGTCCCACCAAGAGCTAGCAAAGCAATCAGACATGCTAGGATGACTTCCCCTGCAGCATCTTGCTCCCTGTTATTATCACAGGGACTTGGCTGGCCCATTTGCTGGTTTTGGCTGGGATAGAGTTAATTTTCCTCACAGCAGCTAGTATGGGGCTATGTTTTGGATTTATGCTGGAAACAGTGTTGATAACACAGGGATGTTTTTGTTACTGCTGAGCAGTGCTTACACAGAGTCAAGGCCTTTTCTGCTTCTCAGCCCACCCCACCAGCTTGTAGCCTGGGGGTGCACAAGAAGCTGGGAGGGGACACAGCTGGGACAGCTGACCCCAGCTGACCAAAGGGATGTTCCATACCTTCACGCTCAGCATATAAAGCTGGGGAAGAAGAAGGAAGGGGGGACGTTCAGCATTTGTCTTCCCGAGTAACTGTTATGCATGATGGAGCCCTGCTTTCCTGGAGATGGCTGAAAACCTGCCTGCCAATGTGGGGGGGTAGTGAATGAATTCCTTGTTTGTTTTGCTTGTGCACGTGGCTTTTGATTTACCTATTAAACTGTGTTTATCTCAACCCACATTTTTCTCACTTCTACCCTTCCGATTCTCTCTCCCATCCCAACTGGAGATGGAGAGCTTGGACATGGAAGGTTAAGGGTCAGATTTTCAAAGGAAGACCCAACTGGCCACAAGTCTTCCTTGTCACAAAGTGAGTTTGCCATGGAGGACAGAAAAGTGAGTCTTCCCAGTCCCACTTTCATTCATCCTCAGGTTCCAAACTCTCTGGATGAAGGATGAGGGTTTCTCCCTGCCAGGCAAGGCCAAGGGCACAGAAGTCCAGAACACAGAATATGTGTTGTTATCACTATTTACTATAAACTAATGATGGCGTTGGAGTGGTGTTATCATCACTGCTCCTCCAAAAAGTGGGAAGGGAAGGTGGCTGGGGAGGGAAGAACATGATGGCTTCCTTCTCTCTCTCCCCTACCACAACACTTTTCCTTTTCCCCCAAAATGGGAAGCGGGGTGGCACTGCTGTTAGTGCCCATTAGGGGGGTCATGCGTGGGAGAAGAAGCAGGGGGTCTGCCACCCTGCCTGGGGCAGCATCCCCCTGGGGTGAAGCTCTCAGGGCTCAGCCCCTGTTTCCCACCCCCTTGCCCTGCAGCCAGACCACTCTCCTCGGGGGATGATAGTAAGATCCTGGCCCCTTGGAAATCCCACTGCAAATGCTGTTCTTGGTGGGCTACAGCAGTTTTTTGGTATCAGCTGTGGAAACATCAGGCAGCATTGCCCAGCACTGCTCAGAGGCCAAGTCAACAAAGATATAACTGGCAGGTTTTTGCTACCCTAAAAGAGTGCAAGGGACAAACTGCTTGACTTCTTGCTTATTTCCAAAATAGATTGATGACTATAAGTTGCCTTCTTTAGGGGAAGAATGATGACAGTAGTAATAAATTGTACACATTTATTTTTGAGTTTGCAGATGGGTGAATGTCGAGCGACGGTTGGGAAGAAAACAAACAAACCCTGGCAAGCAACTATTTTTATAGGATAGTTTTGTGTTGAAATTTCTGTAAGTTGGCAACAGAGTCATCATGAGGCCTTTTATCCAGATAAGACCATGCCAAAACCTTCTGGAAACATCTTGCGCGTTTAATTTTTTATTTACAAAAATGGGGGGAGGGAGGGGAATGAAGACTCGGGGGGAACACTTGCAGATACACAGTGTCTGCTCTGTAAGGTACCAAGTACTTTTTATTTTGTGGATGTAAATGGGACTTTTTCCAAACCTGCCACTTGCTAAGTTCAAATGTGGAGGAGCTCCAAGTCAGGCCTGGCACTGGATTTGCGTGCAGGCTGGGGAGGGAGATGTCACCAGGCAGAGTAAGCAAAGTTCATGAACCTTAAGGACTAGTCTGGGATATCTCACCTGGTCTCTGAGGTGAGATATCAGGCCTCAGGTCAATGAGCCTGTTGAGAGAAGAGTAGATCTCCAGTCTCTCCAAGCACAGCCTTTTTAAAGAGAAGAAGTCAAAACTCTGCTGATCATGTTGTCCCTGCCTCCTGCCTCCCTGCCAGCATCCAAACAAGGTCTGTTCATGAGAAGCATTGAGCCAAGAGGACGTCTGCTGCCTCTGTGACTGCAGCTCCAGGCCCAGTCAGTCCTCTGGGAAATGAGTTCTTTATCAATGTTTGCTATTTGTGTTTAATGTCTAGGAAATGTCTGGACTTTCTTAGACTTCGCAGTATGTCATGAAAGTGTTGCTGTGTGCATGCATGCATGAGTCTGTCCCTAAAATCTGCACTATGAATTAAATGTTGGCTCATAAAGAAAAAGTATTTTATGCTAAAAAAAAGATTTAGAGCCCTCAATGCTGTCCCAGGTAGTTTCTCATTAAAAAGACATGTCAAAATTCTGGTTATTAGAGTTGTTCTGTTGAAATCTGTCATTTAGCCTGCCTACAGAGGGGAGGAAAGGGTTACCTACTCTGCCAGAACAGAAATCTAAGACGAGAGCTTTATAACTGGCTCTGTGATATGAACATTAGATAGTACTGTCTCAAAACAAAACTATTTAAGCAGCTCCAGTTTCTATGTTAAATTGACTTTAGCATGTTTGTAACCAAAGGGACAGCTGCTTCCTGAAGAGCTTTTCTTAATGTTTATAAGGATTAACTGGTTTTGTGTTGAGACTACTGAGATCATCTTGATGCGTTTATTTGATTTTGATTTGTTGTCTCATTTTCTTTGTAATGTTAATAACTTAGCCTTAGGAACATGTTTTCCTTGATTTTACTCCCTTTGTTTAAACTCAGTTTCTTTTAGTAAATAGGGGCCAGAGAGGGGGTCAGAAATGGATGCTAGTTGGCCATCTGAAAGCTTGACCACCTCCTCCAAATTTGCCCACAGGTCCCTCTCTAAAGATTCATTAGCAAATTCCACAATTTTCACGCATGTGTGCAGTTGCAAGTAGCTCACTGATGTTCCCAATGGAATTTGTTGCTAGTTCAAGCACTGAGGGAAGTTTTCAAAACAGTTTATGAGTAGCACACAGTAAGTCTTCTGAGTATTTCAGAGGTTGTTTGCAGAGGTCACGCCTGGGCCTGAGCAACAGGTTGGTCTCCACTGAAGAGCTCTCAAAGGACCCACATGCTCACCCGAAAGCATCTACTTTATTTGCATTCAAGGCATGGCTGTGCCATGAAGTTCAAATTAAAACCCTGAGACATCAGTCACTAATTAGCTTCTGTGCTCATTGCATACGTGTGGAGCCCACTCTAGGCAGACGAAAGACATATGCCAAACACTTCAGAGAGTAAGGGAGAGGGAGACAGGACAGAAAGAACAAAAGCTGGGGCAAGTCAGGAAGAAAGAACATCATTTATAGCCAGGTCCAGGATGGGGAGGGTCAGGAGCCTTGAGGGAGGAAAGATGGCTGTCTGAAATGATCAGCAACCACTAACAACCACCATAGCCCTGTTCAGAGTAAAGGGCCATAGAAAGCAGGTGAAGAAAAACAGGAGGACAAGACAAAGAGCCTTAGAAGATGCCCATGTGCTCCACCAAGGAGCCAAAGAGTGTCCCACTTGAGCTTGGTGCTAGTGAGTCTTGCAGTGTGGCTCCATTCTAGGCAAAAAGGTTCAGATGCAAGGTACTAGGGTAAAACTCATCCTGTCTCTTTCTTCTCAGGATGACTCCTTTGACAGCCTGACTTCCAGCCTTCATAGTAGATCGTCAGATGAAGCTTCATAGCTCTAACTGTGTGAATGACAACAAGAGATCATTTCATTTTGTGACACAGGACTCAGCTGCCTCTGATGGACTTGTGTTTTAGCATAATACGCATCCTCCTAAGTACCTCTGCTTGTTTTCTTCAGGATGTCTGAACTTCTTCCTTTGAGGCTCCATTTCCCTTACAATCTCCTAATTCCATTATAAAATATATCTAATGATTCCTTAGGCTGCTGATACAGCTTGCAACCAGGGCTAATGTATCTGCATTATGTATCTAGGTACAACTGGCTGGGATACTTGTCTGTCCCTTAGCCAGTGTGCATAATCATTGGCTGGGTGTTTCTGCCACATGGAGAAAACATGGATGTTTCCCATGCAGAGGGCTCAAGTGCATGCTCCCGATGAGGAGGAGGAATTCATCCCCTGATGAGAACTCCCAAAGGTTTGGTGCTGGAGCTGGAAGGCGTGAGAAACGGTAAGACATTGATTAGGTCTCTGAGTCATTGGCAGACGCACCCTTGCCATGCTGCTGACTGGCCTGTTCACTCTCCCACTTGTTTGTTCCCTAACTTATCTCTTTGACTCATCTCAAACCCAGCTGGTACCAGAGATATACAAAATACATACCATGGCCCCTTCACCAGCCTGTGGTGTACCTTCTGCTGCCCTAACTCTTGCATCAGGAATAACAACATGGAAATGAACTTTTCTTTGCCAAATGGGAATGAAAAAAAGCTGAAAACATTGGGAGTGTAATGAGGAGAGGGGATCCTGGAGAGGAGAAGTGAGTTATGAATGCTCCTGGGAGAGGAAGAGGGTTTTTTTAAAGAGAAGTTTCCCTTTCATGCACTTCCGCTAAAATGTGTCATGTTGGCACCAGTCCCGTTTCAGTGATGGTGAGGTGCTCACCATAAGTGAAGCAGCAACCTCTGTAGCAGCAAGGGCATAATATGTCATCTCTCTCTTGATATGATGGGGTTCTGTCAATGCTTACAGTTTTTATTTTGTTTTAATGCCAGGTTGACATTTCACAGTGCCTGATTAGAGCAAAAGGACCAGCATGGTGCCCACAGGCACCCCAGTCCTGGAGGTCTGTGAGCATCACCACTGCAGCCAGTTCCTGCTCCTCACTGGTTCTGAACTCAGCCATTTGGACCCAAAGTAGCCTCCTAAGGTCCTCTGCAACAATTGCTTTTCAACTAATGTGCTGTGAGGTTGGTGCAGCTGTAGTGGGCACAGAGGCAAAAAGAAACTTGAGGAAGGGTGCAGAACGCTTCCATCTTCATCCCTAGGATCAAGTAGCCTCAGTCATGGGCATCTTTGAAAGATCAAATAATTTCCCTCTTTCCCTGGATTTGCAAGGGGAAAACAGGAGATACAATGTGTGCTGCTGGTTGAAGGTAACAGGGAGCAGATCTCATCTCCCAGCACACGCTGCAGGAGCCCAGTGGGAATACAGTCAGGTCCAGGGAGGCCACAAAATGAGATCACATGGGCTTTGGTGCGACTTGACAGCAGATGGAGGTGGGATGGGGTTGATCCAGGTTTGATGGGCATGAGGGAGCTAGACCTGGGACAGAAATGTCCTAGGGAAGATGAGTAGTAGGACAATAGGAGCTGCGGATCTGGGATCCTGCACAGCAAATCAGTGTGTGCGGTGGGAAGGTGGGGGTAGGGGGTTGAGATGGGTGACAGGGGTGGAAGGCAAATACAAAGCAAAGGAGGGCAAGGTGGGCAGTGTGGGTGTACCTCCTATGCGCATACACACTGGCTTGCAAAGACATCACCAGAACACCTCCTTTTGCTCCAAGGGACCCTGAGCTTTCCTTTGCACCTTGGCCTGAGGACCCCTGGTGCAGTGGCACCTCTCGTAGACCCACCAGCTTTCCTGGAAAGAGTGTCTTTGCTGTGGTCACTTAGCTGTAATGAAGCCAGGAGAGAACTGGTGTGCTTCAGGACATTGTCTCGATGGGGAAGAGTCAGGCCATTCAGAGGCTGTGGGGTGCCTGGTGGGACCTGCCCCATGGTCACCAACCCTGCCCCACATTCAACCTGCTGGTATAACACACTCTCTGTCAGCAAAATGCATACTGCTAACAGCGCCTAATCCCAAATAACCCTAATCCCAAATAATGCCTTGCAGTCTCTACTTTCTAAGCTAAATCCAGTGTCTCAGCCTTGTGCTGCCTCCAGCCCTCTCTTGGGGTAGCGTCATGTACAACTGCCAAGCCTACTTCTCTCTGATGGTCTCTTCTTCCTTCAGACAGGTACGAGGGGTGAGTCTGCTCTCCAGGAGGGTGACAGGCTTTGCTGGAGTGGGCAGCAGAGGTGCATCATCCCGTAAATGAAGGAGTATTACAGCTCTGGCCTGGACATGTGGATTTTATCTACTCTGCCTGTTCAATGTCCATGTTAGTCTCGCTGCTTGTGGTAAATTCAGCAGCTCCAGGTTTTAATTCTCGGTGCAGTGTTCCCGCCTGCTTTGTGAAGTCCCAGTAGCCTGTACGAGAAAGGCACCTGGTGATCTCCAAAATGGCATCCCAGAGCTTACAAGCAACTTTGCTGGTGGCTGAGGTGTTCGTTCAGCAGCACTTGCTCTCAGAAGCAAGGAGGGCTGCCAGAGCAGACCTCCCTCCTTTAATTAGCAAACCCCAGCATTTTATACCAGGCATAGCATGGATGTCAGTCTGTTCCTTCTAGTCTTCATTTTTCTTGCCTGGGGACAAATGCCCACAAGTCTCCTTTCATGTTTGAATTTTGACAAGGACGTCCTCAGCAGCATCCATTTGAGGCAGCTCTGCTTTCCTGCCTCTCTGGCGGTTGCAGTGCTTTACCTTTTTTTTGACTTTCTTTACCTTTCCAGCCATATTAGAAAACCCTCATTTTTCCAATCCCTCTATAGCTGAAGGGACACAGTAATTCCTATGGATAAATATTCAGGACACTATTTAAATAGGCAGCTATATCTTGTAGATCATTTGCTTTGCTATGTTGCAAATGTTGCATTTTGTATTGTGTAGCATGTGTTGTGGATATGCGTTGCATAGAGTCTGGGATAGGCCCCTGCTTGTCATAGATGGCAAGATGTAATCATACTGGACGAGATTTAGTCCTCCCAGTTCCTCAGCAGGGCTGGATTTGTTTGTGAAAGCAGAAAATTTGCACATTATTCCCAGTTACGTGGATATCTCACCTAGATTCAGAAAAGAAGGAGTTGTCATGATGGTTGCTAAAATTCCATCTCAGTTTTATTTATAATGAGGTTGAACGAGAAGCACTGAGGTGGCTGTAGCCCACCCTATTCCTTATCACCTGCTCGGCTGTATTGGTAAATTAACCAGGTGGATCCAAACTATCCTACCGCCTAGTGTGAAAGAGTATGCAAAACTCCAAATCCAGATTCCACTCTGTTTGCAAATGACAAGTTTATGTAGTAAAATGCCAAACTAAACCCTTGTATTCAAACAACCCTTCCACTTGAATGCTCAGAATCCTGGTCCAAATGGAAGCCAAGTGCTGGGGCACTGAGCAGCACTGCTGTATTTCCAGAAGTTGCTCAAGAAAGCTTCCTCCAGAGTCTGAACCTCAGTGTCAGAAGATGTCAGAAGATGCTGGGAGCCGCATCTGTTTGACCAACTCTTGGTCTGAACCCCTGCTTGGCAGGATGAATTAGACCCTTAACAGCTACAGAAAGGCTTTGGAAATAAAAGTTTATATTTACATAGTACATTTCATCCCAAAGGACCCTAAATCACATTGCATAAACTTTACATAAACAACAAACTGAAATGCAAACGCGTCAGGAGTGGAGGGTGGCAGCCAGCTGGCATATGTTAGCAGGACAAAAATAAGACAAGTGACTATTTTTGGCCAAGGACACCAGGGCAAACCCCTCTATTGCGAAAGTGCCTTCAAAACTTCAAAGTGCAGTTTTACTCTAAGTAGTGATTGTGGATAAATAGATCTTTTGTAGTCCAATCAACTTGTTCCCAGGCACATCTGGGGAATTCACTTACTAAAATAAGGTTTTGCTACTTTTTGTGCCTGCTAAGGCTACAGAACTTCCTCACCCAAGATAGCACATTTCTACTCCAACTCCAGCCCCATTTGCAGACTTGTAAGCCTTTCTCTACATAGCCCTCACTGCTGAGGGTGGGAGACCCAGAAAAAAGCCACTCTGGCTTTTGCAGTTGATCTTACCCTGAACTGCCAAGTCTGGAAATGCACATTTTCAGTTGTCAGCTGGGCGAATCTGTGAGCTGATTAGAAAGACAAATTTCCACCATGCCTGTTGAGGTAACTTTTTCAGAATACAGCTGACCTTTAAGTATCAGCGTGGAGCAGCCGGGACATTTGAAGGTCTTGCCCCAAAGCCCCTCATAGAAAGGGCTGTGCCGCATCTCTTGGGTCTCTTTGGTCTACACAAACACTTTGCAACACTGAAAGGCACAGTTCCTTACAGCAATGTCACTGATGAAATGTGCAGTATTTTTACAGACACATATTTACTTTGGGGCCAGAAAGGTGTGTATACCTACAGAGTGCATCACATTTCAGAGGACCCTGAATAACCTTTCAGGAGAAGTTGCCCCATGGCAGCTGGTGGCTCCCTGTGGGCGTCCTCCCATGACTCCATGTTGTGTTGCAGCTGGTCATCAGCAGCTAGATTCCTGCATGTGAGCCATCCCCTGCTCCAGCATCCACCCTGCCGAGCCATCCCATTGTACTGTCACACCATTTAAGTGCTACTAGAGCACTCCCTGGCATGATTTTGGCTCCAGACTACTAGTCCAGCCCAGTCTGGGGGATATAAACAATACACGGACCATTCCCCAAGAGGCTGGATGGACGAGGAGAGTTTAGCCATGCCACTTGCCCTTAGGGCCAAGGAAGACGACCCCTGCCATTTGATTTGTTAATGTACCTGTGGCCACTGAGAACAGAGCACTCCTTTGGCAGCACACTGCACATTGGATGAACAAGGAAGGAAGAAGTCAGCCAGGAGCTAGATGTCTTTCAAGGAGCCTTCCAAGCTGGGACACAACTCTGATGGACCTCAGTTTGACATAATTTGGGGCTGCAGCCATCCTCCCTGTCTCCCACCCCTGGCACCAGCACTGGTACCAGTGCAGCCACACAGTGACTAGGTAAGGGAGCTGGTGTTAGCTTTCAGCCAGCTCAGCAGCCTGTGCTGGCTCCCTGCCATCCCTGGGTGTGCAAGGCCAGTACAGCTATGGCTGGAGAAGAGCATGAACCCCATAGCAGCCCCATTTTAGATTGGTTTATGACACTGTGGAACAACTCCACATTACAGTTTCCCTCCCTGCAAACATGGGGTGCAAAAGGGAGCCTGCCTGCCTCAGAGCCAGCTCCCCATCCTTTTCCCTTCCTCCCTTTCTCACCACCCCATCGCCATGCTCAATCCTCATACAGCCCATTTGCTGCCAGCCAGCCCACCTTTGCCAGCTGCAAAACCATATAAAACTCAGACAAGCATTTCCTATTGCCAACAATTTTGAAGTGGTATTTCTCTATCAGAAGAACTGTAGGAAGTCCAAGTAAGACATACACTGCAGAGTGCTGTTAGTAAGGCTTCAATATGGTTAGTTCCACTAATCTTCAAATTCATCACAAAGCAGTGCTAAAGGCCATTGGGACTCAGAGCAGGGCTACAAGGGATGTAGATGGCATTCCAGAGGCCCAAAGTTTGGAGCTCCTGGCTGCCTCCCCTGGGACCCCAAATTCATGGCTGTCTCCTACCAGCTGAGCAGAACATCAGCCAAGCCCTTCTCATGATCTGGCAGAAATGCAGATCTCAGTGGGTTTCCCCCAACACTTGTAGAAACCTGCTTTTCTTGTCCTCTTGTAATTTGTTTGTCCTGCAGCACAGCCTATACTGCAGCCCCATGGAGCTGGACTGCAGCCAGCATGTTCCCTACGGCAGAGGTGGCCGCCCCTTCCACATGACAGCTGTGGATCCTGCTCTGAGGTCCGAAATCACATGGGAGGAGAGGTGGGAAATTCATCGTTTCATGAGTCTCCCAAAAGTGGGGCAAGGCTCCAAGGGTGGCACCTGAGAGTGCAGCGGCAAGTCCTTTCCCTTAACTCGGCTGCTGTAGGGAAGGGACGAAGTCTGCCCGTGACTTCTCTGACTCTGTGAGATCTGTGCCTGAAGCATCCTGAGAGGACCTGAGAGTGAAGAAAGGGAAAAACAAAGAAAGAAATGTTTGGTGACCTCATTTGAGCTCTGAGAAATGTGGAAACGTGCAGGACAGGAGTGTAATGCTCTGGGAGGAGCAGAGGCAGGGGAATGCAAGACAGCTCTCTTCCTGATCAAAGAACCAGTGCAAAAATGGTTGATGGAGATGGATCCACCTTTGATGTTGTGAGCAGATTACAAAGCCATGCCACACCAGTTCCCAAGATTCCTAGATAGGGAAAGCTGGTCACACGCACTGGAAGACTCTCCATAATGTGCCAAGAGCTCCCAGCTCTGTATACCGAAATCTCCCTTGTCTTTTAATTTAGCCCCCTTGCCTTTGCTCTGTTTGCACAGCATTAAAGCATTGTACTTTTGGGGGGGGTGTCTAATATTTGTCTTCATTTTAAAGCTGAATTTTATTTTTGTTTAATGCATCAGCATTATCCAACATGTAGCCCAATACATAAAATTGATCATGACCTAGAAAAGGCCTACAAAGCTTGTGGAATGATGCTGCAGGCAGGGAGGGAAGCCCCACAGGCCAGCACTTAGGCACTCAAACTGGTTATGCACAATTTCCACAATTTCATACATTCATGAGCGTACTCAGGCACTCAGAAAAAAAATCTCACTAAGCAATAATACACAGCCTCCCCCTTTACTCCAGCCCCTGCCTCTCAACACAGGGCCCTGCAGGGAAATGCACCGTGCTACGGTTGACGTTTCCCCCTAGCAGACTCGCATCCATGACGGTATGAGAAATTAATAAAGGAGTACAGAGTGCATTAACAAATGCTGACATATCTCCTACAGTTAATTGACATCCACCATTCTATTTAAAATTAATAAAGGCTTGCCAAGCATGCAGAACTTGCACCTCATAGCAAAGGAAATGTCCCACACAGCTCAGCAGGTCATGTCACTGTATCAGTGGTGCTATGCACCACAAATCATGACAAATAGTCCTAGTATTATGTCAGGCCTGTATCCAAGGTGTTGCTCTCAGCATCAGTGTAGGAGGGCTGTCTGACGCATGCTCTGGAAATTGCCACTATAATGGGTGCACAACGCGAGCTGCTAAGACCGCCTAGAAGCATCTGAGCCTCTGCTCTCCAGCCAAGGTGAGTCCATCTTTCGTTCTGGTGCAGCAAGGGGCCAGCTGTAGCTGTGGACTGATTGCACTTAGCTCAAGAAGCCTGGCTGATATCTCCGTACAGCTTGTGACGATGAGGAGCTGCACTGCACTGCTGTCCTGTCACCGCTCCTGCAGTTGTTAAATAGACTTTTCTATGACCCAGATGTCCCACCATTGTCTCACTCAGCCATGCAGAGAGGATGCAGATAGGACCTTCTAGAAACTAAAGGAGAAACCCTGGCACTGCTAATGACACTCTTAAGTGGCAGTCCTCTTTTTTTTTTCATCAGTGGAGGCAGGTGACAATCTGATGAATTGCATATGCTGTAAAGACCAAGACTTCTGTAAGCTTTTCACAAGGCCTGAAGTAGAGCAGACAACCCTTAGATGAAGTTTTACTGGAAAGTTGCAGGGCTTGAGGTACCATAAGTGGCGTAGCCTGAGATGGGACTGGCCCAGGTGAACAGGAGTGATCCTGCACTTGTGCAGTCTGCCCCATTGAGGCCAGGGCTGCACGCAGTTATGGGTACCTGGTTGTGTTTATTAACTCCAAGCCTTGGCTAGGGATAACAACAGCAAGGGCTGTGCTACCAGCCAAGACAGTGAAATTAGGGACCTCTTAGGTGACATTAACAACACCTGCGGACCTAAGGACATTCACATGCTGCCCTAACGACACTGGATGGTGATGGCTGTCTGCTTCTCAGTAGGCAGTCTGATGCGGTGGCTCTCAGGTGCACTGAATGTGGAAAAGTACCTCTTCTCACCTTGAAGCAGGTCCTGAGGGCCAGTGGTAGTCCTCAGCATACTCCTCTCCCACCGGGGATGGAAAGCACGTGATGAGGAGGTAAGACGTTTGAAAGGCAGTTCTTTCAAGAGAGCACCTTGCTCAGCCATATTGAGCTCCTTCTGCTCTTCCTCTACATTCTCGTTCTTCTGGCTCTGCTGCCAGCAAGGAAGAGGAAGCTGGAAAAATGGCAGCCAAAATTGTGTGGGAGAGTTGTGTCTGGTTGGAAACTTGCAGCTGTCCAGCACTGACATGCCAAATATCCCCACACTGATTGCCTCCTACGTCCAGTTACCAGCCTAGTTACCTCGGGGAGAGCTGGCTTGTTTGTAGTGATTTGTTGGGAACTTGAACAATGATACCACCCAAAAGGTGAATCACAGAGGTTTGACGGTGTGAACATCTGGGTAGAAATCAGTGACTTCTGGCTACACTCTGTCACCTGCCCCACTGGGTGCCATGGGAGCCATCCTGCAGCCCGGCAGCTCCACCAGGTACCGTGGAGGTTCCAGCTCACTGTATGGGCTGAAGTATCCTCCCTCCTTTTCTCCAAGCAGAAATGACGACCCAGGAAGTAAAAGCTGTATGTTCATTTGGAGACTGCTCCTGCATACTAGTTTATATGAAGCAATTACATTGCGACATCACACTTCAAAGTAAACTCCTTTGTGTAGCCATCTCTGAAAAGAGAAAAGAGCTTCTCCCCACATCTCAGCTGAGATTTGGACCTGCGCTTCTGAAGGAGCTACCAACTCTTTTCATTTAGGCCATGGAGCTACCACCTTGAAAAAGGTACCAAGCCCCACTTTGATTTTCAGTTTCTAGTCTCTACACAGGGGCTGAATCAAAGTAACTTAAACTGTGGCTTTGATTCATGTTCCCAGAGCTAGCTTAAGATGTAGTTTCATGAGTTTCCTGCTATTTGTTATCATCTGCTTCCTGGAGATTCATACCTCCCCGGCAGGGCTGGTGGACCTGGATGTGTGTGTGTGCATCTCTGGGCTTTGATGTTCACATCTTCCCAAGACTATCGAAACACAAGCACTGGTGATCAGGAATAATGGTGAGAGCTGATGAATTCACATGTGCCTCGCAATGCTCTCATTCTGTTCTCCAGGATAACATGCTCAGTATTCTGGTTTAGCAGTGTTTACACATAGCCCTATCCAGCTGTTTACATCATACTTAGTAATTATCTTCACAGAGCTGTTTGGTTGTTTCTGGGATGATGTAATCTTTGCTTGTACTGCTTTGCCCACACAGTTTGCTGTATTGAAGGGCTTTAGAATACTTCCTCTGGTGATTTTATTTCACCGGCTCTTTAGAAAAAGCCATAGCTATTTTCTCATCTAGCAGTGCCCAGAACTTTTGTTTCAGGGAAGAATATGGGGACAGCTGACTTCCTGTCATTAAAGAAGCCTTGCATTGTGCAACTGGAGTTGAGACAGATTCATTCAATCTACCCTTGCTACAAAATAGGTTGGATCTTTAGCTGTGCTAATGCACTACTTGGTCTGAAAAAGTGAGGGGACAAAGGTTTAAACAAGCCTTTAGGCTCCTCCTTCAGCTAGCATATTTCTCAGAGTTCGTGGGGGCTTCCATTGTAGCCCATATGTAATGTTGCATCAGTTTAACTGAAGATACCGTGTTAGCCTAGGATGGATAAACTGATGTGTCTCAAAGCTTGGATATGTCCCATCACACTCCTCTGGGGCGGGTGTATGGGTGCAAGTGGGGTCATATAAGACCCCTTGTGCATGAACTGGGTGGTGGAAGGGGGCCTAGGCAGGGACAGGACAGGTGCAGTTCAAATCCGATGCCTGCCCAGTGGATGGGAGGAACATGCTAAAATTTAACTATGGTCTGTCTCTGCCAGAGAGGCACTGTCATGAAGTGAGTGGGTCACTGGAAAGGGTCTAAGGTCACATTTTTCCCAGTTCTGTCATTTGCTTGCTAGGTGACCTTCAGCAAATCAACCACCTACTCAATGCTATTGGTGCAGTGTCTATGCAATGGGTATAAAATCATCTACCTCCAAATCCACTTTGAGATCCACCAGTAGGACATGATATCTAAGGCGTTTCTTTGCTTCTTCTGCCTGAAACTTGATTTCTTTCTTATCAGCAGATAATAAATCATGAGATGAGATGGAGAGTGTCCCCTTCTCCAGCTATCCCACAGCCATGTGGCTTGTGCATGCTGCTACGGTGTGGGAGAGGAAGATTTGAACTCCCTGGGGCTGTGGAAGCAGCTGTGCTGACTGACAAAGGCTGACAACCATCACTGCTATGTTCGAGGAGTCTCCACCCCAGGTGTTTAATCAGCACTTGTGCTGGTCATCATCATCCAGCAGTGAGCTGGCAGAACTGAAGCTCCCCACCCCCAGCTCCTCTGGGGTGCAAGTCCAGTATCCTCCCACAAGTGGCTGATGGAAGCAGGTGTGTGGGAAGCTGCCCAGTTTTTGCACAAAAGCAGCTGAGATGAACACCCACAGCAAGGGCCACCAGCTCCCCTGGGAGGGACAGACCTCTGGCAGAGGGATGGGAACAGAGAGCTAGGAACCTGTGAAACCACACCTTGAACTGGCTCTGAGAATGCAAATCAAAGCTATGATATAAGTTAAATTGGTGCAGCTTCTGTGTTCAGATGAGCCCTCTAATCTTTGAGTTGCCAGAGGCCTCAAGGGACCATTACGTTAGGTAAACGTTACTGAAGTGCAGGTTGCTCCAGCCTCTTCTTGCCCTCGGCAGGTGGGGAGAGACTGAGCGGGGATGGCAGGGATGTCTCTGGCTCCCTTGTATGAGGGGCACCTTCAGATGAACCACAGAGGCAGCTTTCTGACCCTTTTCTTCAATCAAAATGGCACAGAAGAGCTCTGTGGGGACCAAAAGTTCACCTGGGCTCTTTTTAACTTTTAGAAGGATTAACACAGATTTACATTTGAGAAATCGGGCTAATTCCAGTCTAAAGTGCAGGACAATTCCCCCCGGTTCCCAGGAGGGTAACATCATAACCCATTATTAGCTGTGCCAGTTACAGTTATTTCCTTCCCACATTTCCTTTCAGGTGTCAGACCAGAATGCAATTGCTTTTCTTCCTGAGAGTATTATTTTTAAAACTGAAGAATTGAACGTTATTAATGTAGTAGGTGTTGTACTGTCCAGCCCATTCTATAATGGGGTGTTTATAGCACTGATACTCTTACCCAGTCCATTGGTAATCAGAAGTAATAGTACCACTTCACCGCTTGCTCTGCGTCAGGATGCTGCAATAAATCCTGATGAGGCATAGCTTGGCTGCAGCTGGTGGGTGATGTAGAAGCTTTGTGCATTTTTACTTCTTTAATGTTTATAGCTCTTTCACATTATATGAATATTGCCAGTCCCAAGGATTCAGCTGTCATGAATCAAGCCTCAAAAAATAATGAGATTTTACAAAATGTGTACATTTGAAGCATGTTTTATGGGCCTTCAAATGCTTCAGCGTTTGTGTCGTGCTGTCAGGCTTCCCTCATTTTCCTGCCACGAGCTTACTTTAAGAAAGGAAAAAGAAAACCGAGATTCACATATGATCATCTGATTCCAACAGCTGGCCCCTACCAACGTCACTTGATACCACGGAACTCAAGATAACATTGTAAGAGCAGTCAGAACAGTCAAACAGATCCTCATCTGTGTGACTGGCCAATGTAGCTCAGCTAAAACAACATCTTGTGGAACTTATACACACCTGGTTTTCTGTGGGAATAAAAGCTTTCACCTTCAGCTGCTTGCTGCCTTGAACTCCCCACGTGGAAGGAGGAAGGAAGGGTACAGTTTTGAGGTGTTAGCAACAGAAGCCACTGACCAGCACGTCACGGGCTGAGCAGAGCAGAGCACATACGTACGCCACCCTTGTCTCGTTGGCAAGGAAGGTTCAGCAGCACAGGCTCCCCAGCCAGCAGCTCATTACCTTTGCCTGCTCCACCGGTGCAAGTGTCTATGAGGTTGCAGCATGAAGTGGGTAAGGGAATCGATCCAGGTTAAAAATAACCATGCCTCTCCCTCCCCCTCTCCCTTTCTCCTCCCTATTTTAAAGCATTACTTTAAACCTGGATCGGTTTCCTGCTTCTGCTCAGCGGTTGGCACCGCAGCAGTAGCGATGACATGGCTGAAGGGGTAGTGTGGTTGCAGAGCGTTGAGAGTGGGAGGCATCATTCTGAGTATCAAAGAGCTTTCTTAGGAGTGATTACAGACCGAAGGGTGCATGCGCATGGGAAATGGGAAATGGAAAGAAAGGAGAAAAAAATCAGAGAAGGGGTGATGTGTCTTCTCTAGTGGAAGTAAGGGAGAAACAGAGTTGGGAGCGGTGTTTATTGGAAAGGCAGGCTTGGCTTTCTTGCCATGCTCAGGGAGACATGATGTCGAAGAGCTTTTTTGTAAATGAGGAAGGCTGCACCTAAGAAACGCCTGACCCTGGCAACAGTTCCTCTTAAAACCCAAACATAGCCCCAGATTTAGTTTGGGACTTAATTGAAATGGACAACTGCAAATGGATTTGACACTGTATTTTGCACATTTCTTAGCACCAGGGTGCAGGACTGCTCGGATCGAGACTGGTGGCCTTAGGAGCAACTACTCTAAGAGCAGACCTAAGAAAAGGGTCCTGACAGGGAAGNAGCAAACTCTTCTGTCCTTGCTTGAGTGGCATCCCTGCCTCAGTCCTAGTGGTCACCAGTTCCTTTCTGATGCCTGTAGAGCTCATGAGCCCAACATTTACACTTGTTTAAAACTTCAGCAATTTTTCACTCTTTTCCTAAACTATCTATGGCAATTGTCCCTGCTCTATGCTGCTTTTCTCCTAACTCCACACCCTGTCATCTCCCCATGCTAGCATTCTCCATTGATATGTTTTTCCATTCCCATTGCACTCACCTTCTCTCTTTCTGTTTCATCTTTATCCTCATCTCCCTTTGTTTTCTTATCCCCTTACTGATTAGCCCTCCCGCCTTGAGCCTTTCTTGACTCAAAAACTGGATTTCTAAACAAAACACAACCAAGCAGAAAAGCTAAGATTAACAATTCTGCTATGAGTGTATTTCCCTGGGCGTGATCTATAAGCATGTGCAAGAGCTCTCATCATTACCTTGGTATATGGTTGTAAGACAGAGTATTACTTTCCCCTGGGCTCCATCTCCTTTATCTTTTAAAAGTGTCCGCTAGTGACAGAGACTGTATTTCCCTATCAGTATGTACAGCTTCTAGCACGTCTGATTGCTCCTGCAATATAAATGCTGCATAATCATCAAAATAATACATAAAACCCTCATTGCCTGCAATCTTAGGATGTCTGGAGTTGTGCACCTCATAAGCATCTCTCTCTAGTGATCACCCACTTACCTAGCACTAAGGAACGCGGAGCATCCTCCAGATGTGACAAGGTGCTCTTATCCTCATACACATGAGCAATAGTGATGTGCCACAGGACGTGTAATGTGTCCTGAACGGACAGGGTGAGGGGAGAACCAACGTCTGCTGAACCCTTGTGCTATGCTTTGGACATTTGGCCTCATTCTCCTTCCCACATGGCAGTGGGAAGCGGGACATGACTTCAGAGAGGAGTGGAACCAGAGCCCTCACAGGCCAAAGGATTTTATGAGTCCCTTGAATACAGCCACGGCACTCGGTGGATTGGAAAGGGGAAAATGAGAAGGGAATAATATAAAGTCCACCTCTGTTTGCTGACATCCTTTATTTCTTTTGTAAATAATGCTCTAAGCCAGCATTTCCCAAGGGGGAATCTGGAGGGAATCACCATCTCCGCATGGACTCATGTAAAAAAGGAAGCAGCTGGTCCCTGACATTTATTGCTGTACTTCAGCTTGGAAACTTTGGTCGAAACACTGCACAAAACCATGTTTCTCTGGGTTATTTTCATCCTCCCTCATTTTGTTCAAGTAAGTAATTAATACTGCAAGAAAAAAAAAATCCTCTGGGAGTTCATTTCACCCAGGATGGGGAGTGCCGGAGCATAAGCAGATGTAAGGTTGAGTTGCTGTCGGACGCAGGTTTATTCCTGTTCTTATTTTAGCTGAACCAGTTCACCCTCCCCAGTAAATAGGTGATAAGGCAGTGTGTTTACAGTGAGTATCCTGCGTGGCACACCTGCACTATATGGATTAGGTAACGTCACTGACTCACCATAGAGTTATTGGGCCACCTCGTCCCTTCCCTTGCCAAGGCAACAGTCTTCACCATGTACACACTGATGGGCTTTGCACACACTAATTAAGCTGCACAGCTTTTCTGTGAGGTTAGGTGTAATTATAAGCATTTTTCAGATGTAGGGACTGAGAAACAAATCTTCCTCCCAGAGCCATCAAGTTGTTTTCTCTGATTTTCTCTAGGGGTGCTGAAAGCTCCTTTCAAAGAGCCAAACCCTCACAGGTTTGAGCAGGAATTATCATTTGGTATTGCCATGCCTAGGGAGTTCCTGGCCAAAACTGCGATACTTACACTGGATATTGGGCACCTACACCCAAACCAAGCCAAAAGTAAGTGAGGCTTTAGTAATACTGCCGTGAGCACGAGTTACACACCTAAAGGGCCTGTTGCGTTAGTCCCCAGGTGTTGGACCTCCGTCGATGGGTACTGGAGAGTTGTTCTCCATTCTGGTTTAATGCAAGTGGGGTTTTAATGGATGTCTGACCTACCCAGATGGGTAAGTCCATGACAGCTTTTAAGGGAGCCAGCATGGGACTTCCTCTGCGCAGCTGCTAAAGCTACACAAGCACAGAGTATGTGTCCGAGCACAGGGAAGAAGAGGGCTGAATGCTCGCTTTCAGTGGACATGTCCCAGGCATCCAGTGCTCTTTTCCCAGCCTGTGTTCTCAGCTGAGCCAGATGCACAGGAGCTTCTATCAGCCACAGATTTTTTACTCCTCTTAGTTCAGACTGAAGGGACTTACTTTCATCATCCCTAGTCACAGCAGAGACCAATAGCTGCTCTTGTAGAATATCAATAATCACTTAAGACTAGTGAATAAGCCAGGAAATGGGAAAAAATCTGTGGGTTGCTACCCAAATGACCTTTTAGTACCAGATCCAAATGCCCTCAGGTGGGAGCTTCATAAACAACATCAAAACTCAGGTGAGTTTTTTACTCTAAACGCAATTCCATTGAAATCATGGGGAAAAAATCCTCACTGATTTCACTCCCACTGAGATTTGGGGTTGCAGTAGGGGGACTAATTGTTGTTCAGCGAAGCCAATGGAAAGAAGAGTAATAACTTGAGCCCATGGTTTGGCTTGTGGTGTCAGTACCGCTTTGGACTGGCTAAAGCAGTTGCTGTTTACCCTGTCCCCATCAGCTGATCACTCATGCTTCCCTACAGCCTCCCGAGTTGCACCAGCCTGACTGTGTAACCATGCAGTAAGCCACCTTAGGAAATAACCCAGCAAAACAATAGATGCGGTTCCCCAGTGCAATTAACCACCTGGCTGCACAAACAGCTGTGCCAGCCCAACAGAGAGGTGGCACAGGGTCCAGGACAAGCAGGGAGAAGCAGCTGCTCAATGCTGCTACTGAGATGTCCCTCTTGGAAGATGCTCCCAGGCTGGTCACACAGAGTCTGAGCTACGTCATAGGCACTGTGAAGACGGTCTTCGCTCCAGCCGTTTCGCTTGTGTTGCTCCAGCATTTGGAGGCTTCGTTGGTGTGTCTGAGCTCACTAACCTGGCAGAAAACTAGGCTGGCCCAAAAAAAAAGAGGCTTGTTTTCTACTGGGCTGTTAGATGGCTTAGCTGTCTTGTATGCTCTCAACCTCAGGGATCAGATCCTTGATCTGTATTACTTATACAAAGACACATGGTCATATCTGCTTCTCTCCCGATGCTTGATGGAGATGATCCACATGTAAAACGGAAAAATCAGAGAGCAGAAGTCAAGAACACGGTGGCTAATTATATTCCTTCAGCATTACTATATTGGTATTTTGTTTATTGAGCTCTTCCATTGCAGTTCAAGATTCAATACACAGGCCCATTCCCTGGCCTTTTCCAGGACTGCTGCCTTGTGGAGGACTTTTGCTGAGACGGCTTTGTATGTCCTCCACTTGTTAATCCAAAGCTTTTATTGAGTTGAACATACCTGTCCCGTGAACACTCCCAGCAGTTTCATTTTTATATCATTCAAAAGCAGCATAGCCAGGGGTGGATTTTTTTCCTAGTTTTCTCCCCTGTGACTTTGAATGCCAAGTTTCAGCCTGAAAAAATATTTACAGCTGTGTTATATAAACTAATGAAAAACAGTGTTTAAAACGAAAGAGCTGGCACGACTTTATGGAGAACAGCAGTGGAAATAGCCATATGGTAATAAACAGGCTACCTGATATGGTTTATTGTTTAACTCCTTGCTTACTTAGAAACTTAGGCTTATGTTTTCAAATGCCTGAGTCCTCTGAGACATGTGCACGTGTTGGGTTAGTCACCCAAACCTGAATCTGGGTCCCTGTGTGAATACGTAGCCTTGGAGTAGCTCAGTGAGAAAAGAGCCTTCTGAAGCAGGGACTGCCTGTATTTCCACATGCTTCACAGCACAGAACACACCGTAAACAAAGCCTTTGTTTCTAAGGTAAACAAGCAATTTTGTTTTTGAAAAAAGGGCAAGACAACGTCTGGACATTAGCAGGTTTTCCTTCTTGCAGCTCTCCATCAAGAAAACAAAAAAGAGTGATATTTTATATTACTGCAGTATTGCCTTTCTCATCTGTAGCTGTGATAGTTTCCCAGCCTGTGATTGTAATGGCATGATGAGATATTTATAACATGCTAGGAAAAATGTTTCCTTTTTAAAGCCCATCACAGTAGCATAATAACAAGCCTTGAAATCTGTCTTTCCTATATCCCAAAATCACTCGATGGAAATGATTTTTATATGCTGACTGTTGGCATGCATATTAAAACCATTTCTAAGGAAAAGCTGTAAAACATACATCCGTACACTGCGCTGTGCACACATGACTGCACAACCAGATTAGGCCACATGGCAGTAAAAATGCCCCTGCCTGGTCGAACAAGAGCTTCTGCAGTTATTACTGCAACTGAAGCCGCTCTGGTACGGGAGCAAGGGTGGGAACAGTCTGAGTGCAGATAAGCCTTTACGGTACATCAGCTATAATATGGTTTGGCTCCAGGCCCAAGTAATAACTAACCAGTTTTATGTTAATTATTCGGTGTCCTTTTACATATAGCAATAGTTACAAGCCAGTACTAAGCGTAAATGACTACAGTGCATAGTTGGCTTTCATAAAGTCTCTACTTTTTTGACGTACTGCATTGCTTTCTAATTGACAGTTGTAAATGATTCTGGTTTTTCCTTTTGCTCTGGCTTCTTTCTTGCAGCCTCCCATGAAGTAATATTTTAGAGTGTGTTTGTAAGGATAAACAGAGGCGCTCATACGTTTGGATATTTCATTCCATGGTTCCCATGCATGTTATATGGTCATTCACCCTTACTCACCGACTGCAAAACAGTCATTCTCTCCCAAGTGCCCCAGTAAATCTGCTCCAGTTAGAATATATTTCCATATCTGGAATGTAACCATCAAGAAGTTCGGCAGCAAAATCACAGAATTCCCCTCCATCCTCCTCCATCCGTCCTGACCACAAGTCCCCAGTCCCAAAATCACAATGCACCACCCCATCGGGGAAGCCAACCCAGCTCTTTGTGGGAGTGATTGAGAAATTGGTCCAGCTTTGAAAAGTTAGCACATTTTTTCTCCCAGGGTTACTTTTTTAAGGTGACATACCAAAGGGGCAGCCTGCAGCAGCACTGGCAGGGGCAGAGACAAACGTCAGAGAAAGGAATACCTGTAATTAGTAGTGCCTTGGTGCTTCCCTTAGCGGAGTCATGGTCTGACACCTGTGTCCATCACAAAAAGATCACAGTAGGAACCCACTGGCTGTGAGGTGCACTCACTCCCTAGACAATTCTACCAACGGACTCTCTACCCCCTTTGAAATCTCAACCTAAGAAGTCTTTTATAGAGACATACATGCATAAACTTCCCTGAAGTGCTTGTGGAAATGTTGCTCTAGGTCTTACCAGCTTGGTCTCCACTGGTAAGAATTTTGATTCTCTGTCATGACTTGTCTAGTCTTTCACAGCTGGTGTACACTTGAAAGGGTGTCCACCATAGTTCTACACTACAGGCATCCCAGTGACCCCTGCAAGTGGGAACACATCAAAAGACATCTTTGGCCAGAAGTACAGTATTGCTGGCATGACTTTTGGGTCACTGTAGGTTTTTGCAGATGAAGTTAAAATGCTGTCGAATCCCAAATATACACTCCTAACATTTGATGTACGCCTTGCACAAGTATAAATGGCTATCAAGAAACCAAGAGAATTAGGCCCAAGGTAGATAAGCTTTAATAAGTCTGCAGCCTCCCCAGAAGATAATTTGTGCAGCCATTAAAGAAAGCAAACACTATTGGAATTTCACAAATAACATGGATTAATATCAGGAGGAACCATTCTCCATTATCTGGGTGGGACACACATTGCTTCATTGATATTGCTATAGTGCAGGGAGATTGAAAAAAAATCATGTTTTAATTAAAATAAAATGTAAATAATGGAAGGCAAAGGAATTGCTTAGGTTCTTCCAGACTACTCCAGAAAGTGCTGCTCTTGATAACGATGGGCAGAGCTCATCGGGGAAAAATGAAACGTGGACAAGTCGGTGGACTTAAAGATAAAATTGAATGGAAAATATTTTGAGTCAGGCTGACAGCTTGGTTAATAGAGTTCTGTGCTAATGAGTGTTAGCAGATATGTGGGCCTACCTAGGCATTGAAGTGTTTGGGGTGTAAAGGGATGGTTGACAACTTTGCTGCTATTACAATGTACCTGGCTCCCTGCAAGCCTGGGTTCCCTGTTAACAGCAGGCACTGCTGTAGTATCAGACTGCCTGCAAAGCAGGAACAGAACAGGACTTTGGGGAAATTATTCTACAAATCAAACCTTAACTTTGGAGAAACATAGGGGAAGTGCTGAATGCCCCGAGCCCTCACAGGTTTCAATGAGAGAGCAGCTCTCAGGATCTGAAAATGAGCCCCCCGGCACACGAATGCCAGCAGCTGGCCACCAAGGCACCCCAAATCCACTTGGAGAATTGCTGTGTCCTGACCCCGCCAGCCAAACTCATGGACTCTAACAGGAATGTACCTGAGCCTTTCAGCAAACTACATCACAAGAAAGAACAGGACAGAAAATCGAGCATGTGTCAGGCTGTGGAGAGGGAAGTGCCGAGAGCTAGAACTTGCATTACCATACAAATGAAATTATGACTTTGTCAAAAAAAAAAAGAGGAAGAGTGTTTGGAAAGAGCCCAGCTCTCGCAGCCCTCGTTTCTGTGAATACGTTTATTTGTTTTATTCTATTTACGGCCTCTAGTTTTTAAGTGCATCCGATTATGTTTCACCTTGGAGCTTCCCAGCCTACAAATGCTGGAGTCAGGCGCTGGCTGCTGCCCAGCTGGCCTCTGCCCTAGTTACTCTCCGTAATGCAGCAAGGGCTGAGGTATCATTCCTTTTCGGGGCTAAACCACGCCACAGACTTTTGATCGTTAAAGGAAATGAGCTTGAAATTACATTAAAATAAGTAAATAAGGCTTGTGTACAAGGGCATTAAGATTACAAAGCAGGCGGTCTCAAAGGTTGGAAGACACAGCGTGCGATGCTGCTGATTCAGTAGCGTTCTTTGGCAGGAGTATAAATGATGGCAAGAGGTGCGAGGCAGCGAAGAATAAAATCCTGAGTATTCAGCTTTCAAGGAAATTTGCAAATGCCACTGTCTCAACAGCCAAGATTTACATGCATCTTCCAAGCAAGAATTACTTTTCTATGGGAAAGTAATCGTCCCCTGCACTGCTGAGCTAATGATGTATAAAATAACTCTGACAAGCCCAAGTCCCACCGTGGCACTAGCCAACAGCGAAAAGAAAAGGGTATCCAAACAAACTACTGGTGACCAGAAAACAACTCGAAGCAGATCGCTAGCAATAAATCTTAACATGACATTGAAGCTGGGCTCATCTTACAAAGAGCAAAGAGTAGAGAGAATTGCTAAGGGCAGATGGCAGTGCCTTTCCCGGTGATATAAACATAGATGAATGCGTATCATTTCTGAGCACTGTATATGGCCCTGCCTGTCTCAACAGCACAAATAACTGGAAAGAACATTAATGCATTTCTAGGGACTAAGTTTTAATTGTTCTGTGGTTTACAACCATCAGCTGTGTCTCACTCTATTTAGCGTGCCTACACCTTCAAATATTCCACATTATAGAAATTATGAAGTTCAACTGGAAACATTTTACCTGCCAAGATCTGAATTTCATGTTAGCAGTTATCCTGCAGTAGCTGGTGGCAAAACAAACCTACTGCAGCATAACAGGAGGTTACATCCTTTACATGGTTATATTTAATCTCTTCTGATGCTTCTCTGAGTTGTAGCCGAGTACAGGGAAATACAGATTCTGCATTCAAATCGTTGCAAGTATCAATAGTAATGGCAACAGCCATAAGAATAATGCATAATTCTTGCATCTGCCTGTCTGAGGAACCCAGGAGGTTTTTATATTTTATATGTAGATTATCCTTTGTTCAAATATTTTCCATAAAAGCTGTTGTGTGGAAAATCCATGGAAATCAGGAAATCTGCCTCATTATAAGGAGTACTGGAAGAACTGTGAGCCTGATCATACTGAACATATGACCACATGCATAAAATGAACAAGCTAAAAATCACAGTATATATTCTTTCTCTTATAGAATTTTCTTACAATTCCTTTTGGGTTGTCTGTAGCAATAAGATCGAAACAAATTTCAGATAGTAGAGTGACTTGCCAAAAAAGTATGTCCACACCATTACACATGAATAAAACTTGCATTTTTCTATACTATTTATGAGTACATTTGTTTGTAAACCTTTTAAAAATGTTCTTTTCCCACTTCTTGAGATTTACTTACACCATTTCACAGTTCTTCTGTAGAACAAAGCTGACATCTCCAGATGGCAAATACAAGCATCAAAAGACGGACTGCCATTCAAAGACACGTGGGAAACATTTGCCAAAGCTCAATACAGTCTTAGAAGGATTTCAATAGTAAAGTAAGAGTTCTTCAGAATATGCCATTAATAGTGGCGCAATAGATCTAGCTGACACATTGGAGATGGTGAGCTGCACTCAAATACTTTGCTACCCACAAAACGGCACTTATTTCAGGATTGTTACATACTCAGGAAATCATACAGTAAATCAAAGTTACAAATTACACAAACTGTGCTATAAAATGCAGCACACATTAAATGACATAAAGAAACGTGCACATGCGGATGGCTAGGAAAGTGTGTACGGGATTCAGCCTTTTTGATGAAGAAATATTTAACAGTTTTACAGTTCTTCAGCATCTCCTTTTATATAATCAGAGAACTGCAACTACAAATTCAACTTGAGGTCTGGCATTTTTACATTACAATGGCTTCTTTGTTGCTCCAAACAGCAATATATATACAACAAATCGGTTCAGAAAGAAAATGCTTTCCATCATACTCATGCTTGCCTTATTATCAGAATGAGAAACTACGTGCACGAAGTTCTTCACAGTTTTTTTACTAGCGGTATTAGTCTCCTTTAGATATTGGCAGGGGTGGGAGGGGATCTGCCAAAATCCATTACACATTTTGGCTCAGCTGTAGTAAGAGAAGGCGTTCATCGTGAGCTGGGCAGTTCAAACATCTAAGGATGGGAGAAAGAGTTCACTCAAAATAGTGAATAATTAGTTTGAACTTTTCCACACTCACCAAGAAGCAGCTGTTTTATAAGTAAAAAATTTTATGAAGTTTTCTCAGCAGGAGAGGTCCAAAAAGCTCACTCATCCCTTACACCAGCCTCAACAGAGATAGCTCTTTATGGTGACTGGTCCTTGCCTCAGACACCAGTTCTGCAAGCCATATGGCTGCATCAGAATCACACCTCTTTTGGAGGCTTGTCTGCACCCAAACTCCCAGTGAAACACTGAGATTGCCTGTGAAGACCACACCTTCAGGCACTTCGGCCCAAGTTTAAATACAGGCACTCTTAAGGGCTTTTTCTGCCCCCCCCCCCC
>VZTL01031847.1:63384-73752 GCA_013400535.1 Scopus umbretta
CCCCAACTATGGTTTATTGTCAGCATGGAAGAAATTGGATTTTTGTTTATTCCTAAATCATTATTAAAGCAATGGATTTTGAAGGGCTGTAACACGAGCTAATGAGTCTATATTGAGCAGATCTGCATGGCTCCATTCTGCAAAGGAGACCTGTGGCAGTGGTAAGCCCTAGTAACTGCTGCAATTGTATTAGGGTCCTCTCTGTGATGCCTGTCTATGCTGCAAGACTGAATAATGTACAACCACGGTGTCAAATACAAACCCGCAATGCTATGCTGTAATAGCAATGTGTTAATTTCTTCCCCCAGCAGAACATTTTCTGTGGAGAAAACTGAATCCACCACTCTAGCTGTCACACAGAGCATTTTCTTAAATTAATAAGCACAGAGGAATCACAGGGCCTGATGAGTTCAAGGAACATGATCCATTGAGATCCCTCTAGCTGTAGTTTCATGAGGGTCTGGCTCCAGCAACAACATTGGTTAAAGAAGTTCCTGCTCTATGACCTCCAGCTACTCACTCCTGGTCTTACACCACAGCTCATCATCCCTGCTGTTGCATGAGAAGTTATGTACCTTGAGCCACAGCCCAATTTATAGTCTAACCCTATAGAGGATGATTGCACAGGTCCACCTGAGGAGGCTGTGAACTTCAGCACAAGGGCGGGAGCAATCAGCTGGGTATGGAGCAGGACAGGCACTTCTTAAAGTAGCTTCACAGCCCAGGTCAGTGTCTTGGGGAAACTCCACCTGCAGGTTTATGATTCAGTTAAGCCAAACTTACAGCTGAAAGGAGAAGTCCTGCTCCCCCTCCTGCCTGCCAGCCATGCTTTCTGCAAGCTTTTTCCCAGGGATGTACATCAAACTGTAAATAATCCAGTGCAGAAGGCTAAACTGATATAAATATCATTGCTTTTTTGCAGCCTTAGTTTTCTGCTGGCTGAGCCCTCTGATCTGACTGGCTGTGGCTCCAAAAAGCACCTGGGCCAGCGCAAGGGGCATGTTAGAAACACAGAGAGAGGTGCAGGTGGGGAAGGGCTTTCAAAGGCAACTTGCCATTAGGTTGGCTTAGACAGGTTAGGCCATAATCAAATGGCATCTCCATGATGAGGTGCCGGCCAGACTACCCACAAGTTACACAAGTCACCTTACAACACCCCTGCAAAAGCTGGGGTACCTCAGCACAGGAAATATTCATGTGGTCACTCCCTTCTGCTTGTCATTGTCAAGGGGTTTCTTATTGAGCAATGCAACCGTCTTCCTCTTTTGGTATCTTAGAAGAGCTTTTCTTTTGGGATTTTGGGTCTGCACAGTTCTTTCAGAATGATTTTATGAAGGAAATTTAGATTCACATTCTCTTCAGGAAATTTCTTCAGTTTAATATCCTACCTACTTCAGTTGCAGAGGCATCAATGAACACAGCATGGAGAGTTCAGCAGTTGAATGATGGCAGCGGTGATAATAAGAGTGCATATGGGAATCCCAGGACAACCTTAATCATCACCATTAACATTTATTTTCTGCAGTGCAATCCCTACTCCAACGTACCACAATTTGCTGTAGCAGACTATGCAATGCCCAATGCTGATAACAATCTGCATAAATATGAAGAGTAGGAAAGCCATGAGGAAGAAAGTCATCACAAAGCTGGAACTGCCATGGGAGTTTTTCCTTTTGATATTTTTAAATTATTTTTGTTCTGCTGTGTGGGTATGTTTCAGGTCAGGTATGATTTTGAGGTAGAAGGAAGATAGTCTCAAGCATATAGACAGATCATGTCTAGCTTCCCTGGTTCCTAGCTTTGTTGCTCACTTATAAGTTTGCATCTTCACAAACCATGTTGCAACTTCTGGTTTTAGCCCTGTTTTGCCCAATTTACTATCTTATTCAACTGAACGTTAAATGAAAGTAGTAAAACCCACCAGGCTGCAACAACAACGGATTTTGGCAAACGTGGTGAAGTGTTTTCCTCTTGCAACTCGACATTCAGTAAGAAACATAAACTTAAAGCAGGGACCATTTTAAAATGGATCATGTAGGTAAATATGTGAAAAGAGCGAAGGAGGGAACTTCTGAAATATATGAACTCATAATGCCAATGGTACATAACTTGAGTGATGACTTCCTAGCTGAAGATGGTGATCCAATGTGTATTTTATAGGAAAGTTAAAATGAAAGTTAATATTATTAAGTGCTTTATAAAATGGTTCATTAACTGAAAAGGAGTGTTTCTTCCTTGGACAAATTGCCTTAGAAATGCTGGCCTTTGGGGTCCTGTCTTCATTGCTAAAATAGAATTGTGCCAGCAGATCTACTTCACACAGTTTTAAATCGGTTTTGCAATCAAGGTTTCTGTTTATAAGCTCTTTGGGCTTAATTTTACTGCAAAGATAACCTGAGTTATACCTTGTTCCAGTTATAACTGGAATCCTTTCTACATTAAAAATTTGAACCCTGGGCCTGCGGTTGCTTTTGATTTGAGGCAGTGAGTTTAACAGGAAGATATAGGCTGATATTAAAGTGCCTGTCTTGTCAGCTACTCTGTACCGTGAGTACAGTTTTGCACCGTTTGAATGCTGTTGGTCTTCCAATGCCTTTGCATTCCTCCCTCCTCATTCCCAGAGAGATGCTGCTCATGCCTGGGCCAGAATTAAGAGCACAGCCAGCTCACGGCGCTGCTAAGAACCATTAAGGTTGGCAGAAATCTCAGTCCATCGGGTGTGAAGGTTTTAAGGGTGAAACCCGCTTTCAGTGGTTTCTGTCCCATCATCCTTCCTCAGCCCTGCCCTCAACGCTCCAGTATTACTCATTTCTGCTGATCCAGCACTTTAAAGGGTTCTGAAAAAGACGTATTTTTAGAGAACAGCTCGCTGGCTCCCAGCATGGCTTAACACAGTTCTGCTAGCACAATGGTGAGGGCCCTAACACAGGCATGGCAGCAGGCGTGTGGGGCCAGAAACCTTAAAGCAATATTGTTACGAAGTCTTTTGCATTGTGAAGCTGCGGCTGCTGCAGCAGGCACAAGTGAAGGTATAAAGACATGCTCCTGGGGGCAGAGGCTGCAAGTGTCCCTTTATATACTAGCAAGGGGCTTGGAGCAGCTACCGCAAGAGCATGTAGAACACTTGTAAATCTCAAAGGAATGCAGCCTGTGCTCAGG
Source organism: Scopus umbretta (assembly GCA_013400535.1). Classification (NCBI taxonomy): domain Eukaryota; kingdom Metazoa; phylum Chordata; class Aves; order Pelecaniformes; family Scopidae; genus Scopus; species Scopus umbretta. The sequence goes on from VZTL01031847.1 coordinate 66,544, forward strand.
AAGTATTATGGAGGGCTTGTTGTAATTTCCCTGACAAAAAAACACTTGAACCCCGATGTCTTGCTCCTCTGAAATACAGTCACATCTTTCAGCAAAAAAGATGTAATGCCAGAATCAAAATGTCCAGTAGCAATGATTGTTGTATTGTAGCAGTCACTGGTGGGAAGAGGAAACACAGAGTGAGGCAGGAAGGTTATTGCTGTTTGGTTTTAAAGTATTGAAAACGTTTCTCCATAGTCGTCAGGAATTTTGTTCTGCTGCTCTTAATTTAAACACTGCTATCGAGAGGGAAGAAGGGGAGAATTACTCCAAAATGCTGAATGTCTTCAAAAAGAGGAGAACACATTTATCGATAGCTACAGTGACGGTCCAATAAGAACAATTCAGATCATGTAAAAAGCAGTGGCGCCCGTAGGACTTTACCTGTAAAGCTTCATCCCCCGGGTCTCTATTCAACCCAAGCACAACGCTCTGATCCAGCGGGGAGGCAGCGCTCACACTGGGATGGGTGCAAGAGCTTCTTCCACTCACTTCCCCACTGCCTGCTCTTCCCGCTTCAGGGGCAACTCAGCCCGCTCCTCTGCAGCTACAGAACTGCCACAAATCCAGGTCTTGATATGAAGGAAAATTAAGATCGCAGCCAGTTTACATGGGTGCCCTTGGCTGCGAACTGTGGCCGTTCAGCAGGACCCTGAAGAGAGGAAAAGCGAATGAGGCAGGAACGTCTCCATGTCTCTTCCTGTAAGCCAGAGCTTTTTTAAATCCAGAAGTCTTGAGAACCCTACATCAGAAGGAGGTAAGTGACATGACCTGTGATACTTTAAATTATGCATGTATAATGGCACCCAAGGATCTCATGAAATCTATTATATTGGACATTTTACGCTGAAAGGTTTGCAACCTCAAGGGCTGTTTTTCATTATCCACTGAGGGTGAATGTAGCTCTAAACAAAATATACAGGAAAACACGGTTGCTAATGTGATGGAAATTATTACTGTGTAATAATTCATGGATCTTTTTTGTTGACTTTGCTGTTGGAAAATTCACTGTCTAAATATACTGGCTTGATTTAATAAGGGAAAATCAGGCTGACCTAATAGGTGGCTGGAAGATAAAATAAGCAGACAGGGCAAAAAAACCCAGCTTGAAATAAGCCACTTCTTCACAAATGTGTGTGGATTTTTAAAAGTTAATGGGAAAAAAAAAAAAAAAAACCCCACAAAAAAAGGATTGCAAGCAGATCAAAAGGACTATATTAGGTAAAAAGGCAGGAGGTGCAGTGGAATCAGGCTGTCACATGTATTAATTTTTTTAAAGAGAAGAAGCAAAGGTGTTTCAAGAAGCTAGACCTACCTGTCTTGTTCTCAGGGGCTAATAAGACTTTAGAAAAATGGAAATGAAATTTGTTTGGTTTTAAATCATTTGCTAATCACAGACTCTTGCAGAGAAAAATGGCAGGGATCAAACTTCAGACTACTAAGTACCACTAATGGACATCACAGTGCTGTGCAGGACTAGAATAAGCAGGAAAACTGAGGAATTCAAAATGAGATGAGTAATACCACAAAGAAAAGGAAAAAAATAGATGAGCTGTGGGCAGGGAGCAGAAAGAAGGAAATGTAACCGTATCTACAACCACAGCACCTGCCCCAAGATGTTTCTTGTCCAAGGGTTGATCATGCTTCTGTGGGGAGCCAGTCCAGGCCCTAAATTACGCAAACACCGCAGTTCAGATTCAAAACAAGAAAGGGTTATCAGATCTCAGGTGGTGCCTGGTTTTCTTTTTTCTTTTTAAATAAGTCATCTTTTTCTAATGGCTTAATGTCAAAAGTAGGCTTGAAGGAGGGATTTCAATGAAGAAAGCTGGCAGTCGTGCCCAGGTTCCATTGATTCAGTGGAACTGGCGCCGGCCCTTGTGGGACAAGTGCTCCCTTAATTTTAGACAAGTCTACTTCAAACACAATTAGACAAGAGGCTTTTTTTTTTTTTTTTCTTTTTTTGGCCTACATGCTGAGTGAGACACATTACTTGTAATCATTATATACTAGTTTATTGATCGTGGCTTTTCAGTATTCACTGTAGACAGGCTTGTTTTAACAGAACTGTCAAGAGACGTGTCTGGTTAACAAACAATTACTGATTGAAGGTATAACAGCAAGCACAAGGATTTTGTCGGGAATTCTGACAAAAGGTAAATGGGATGTTCTTTTGAATCTGTGGTATTTTTCAAGAGATGTCACAAAAGTCTATTTTCCTGGGATTTCAGGGGTGGTTCAATACTTCGTTTTCCTCTCTGCTTCCTATATTTTAATATTTTAACAGATCAGACAAATGGAAATTATTCACAGGAATTGCATATAAGGAAAATCCATGAGAGCCCACACGACGGATTACACCGGCCCATCGCTGATAACGTAATGTTACCATTAAAATGTATTCTGGTTATTAGGAAAGCTGGAAGTGAGTCAATTATTTGAATAAACAAACAAAGACCTGGTTGCCCCGTAGTTTAGTGCATCCCTGAGACGTCTGCAGGCTCCTTTCCCACGCCTGGTGTCTCATTCCTAAACTAGCAGAGGCTGTTGCGCAAGGCAACCTGACAACTCCTAATAAACAGGTAGCTTAATGCACTCTGCTGAGGCAATCCCTGCACACCGGGCACCTTTGCACGCTTGGGGCAGGCCCTGGGAATCTGCAGCATTTTGTGTGGATCAGAGGCGGGAGAAGAGGTTTTACAGCTTAGGAGAAGCTTATCAGGCCAAAGGAAGGTTCCTGTGGTCCCTCCAAAGGCGACATGCATCCCGAGTGCCTGGACGAGCTGGGATACAGCAGTTTGGTGCGTCAAGACACTGGAAGAAGATGAGAAGGTAGAAGAAGGTGCCAGCTTTAGCTTTTCCCCCAAAGACCATTTTTTGTGTCTAAACGATGTAAGAAATAGTGATTACTTCCACAAAAACAAGTAACGCAGCCTCACAACTGACGATGTAGTTCCCAGCCTTGCTGGGAAGCAGTATCCCTACATGCAAATTCTTAGCTAATTGACTGGGTATAAACAGAACAAATACAGGAAAGAAAAAAAAAATCTGAATTCAGGTTCTTGTGTTGGGACAAAATGTGCGTATTTGAATTTCTTAAGGATGAAAGCCCATGTTTTCAAAAGCAACTAATGTTTCCCATTTCCATTAAGGTCCCAGACTGGGCATCCAAAACCATGCAGAACTGTTGGCCAGCAGGTTTATATTTACCCTGGGAGTCAGGGTAAGGCTCACGACATTTCTGCTTATTAATTCCACTGTTTTAATGTGTTTGGCTTTTGCAAGTTATGACATGGTAAATACATTTGTGTCACTTAGCAACCTCAGCTGTTTCTAAAGGAATGTCTTTTGTTCTTGGAAATCTATTACAAATGCAGGTTACGAAATGATTATTGGGGAATCTAAACTCATCTTACTTGGACGGTGTTGTGGCCTCTCCCCATTCTGCATTTAAAGTGTGCACAGGAAATTAATTTACTTGCACAAGCATCCTTCATTGACAGTATTGTTATGAAGAGAAGCTCTGCATATTTAATAGATATGACAGAAGTTTCTGTTGAAAATAAAAGACGTGAGAAATGCCTGGAGAAAGAAAGGACTAGAAGGGACCTCCTAGTCCCTGGGTTCACCGAGTTCAAAGCCCTCTTACTGTTTTGTAAGCAACACTATAAATACTTTACCTTTGCAATGCAACACTACATAGTCTCTGTCACGAACTCATCAACCTGATATATTTCTATACACAACGCCGAAGTCTGAGATCACAGATCACGCAGCTCCAACATATGGGTTTGAAATGTAAACACCTGCGCAAATTAAGTATTATTTCTCATTTCACATTGATTGGGTTACTGGGTTTCTGTAACAGGTTAGAACACGTGCACGATCCCAAACACACAGATGTAGTGGAAGGACTGAGATTACACTGGGTTGCGGACTTCAAAGGATTTAAGGATTTTCTTTCTTTGTCCGTAATCGGTTTAAAGCTCAGAAGTCACTTTCAGTTGTCCACCTTGTCGGGATCAGTACGAAAGGTAAGATGTATAAATTGACCTTTACGCTCTGAAAATGAAACGTATCCTCAGGAAACGCTACAAAATTGTGTCAAAATTCTATAGATCATTAACACAATTAGTACTTGTTTGTGAAACTCAGACTTTGTCCTCTTCTAGGGATATCTGAAAGTCAAGTATTACTAAAAATATCTTAAAGACTGTTTTCTAGAAATGCAAACAGATAAAGTGAGAGTGCGGCTGAACAATAATAATATAAAGGAACCGATGATTGTTTGCAACTGTAACTCACGTCTTGCTAATAGAATGACTTAGGCAACAATTTGCAGTGGGAATTTTGGTGATCCCAGAACAGAAACAGACAATACAGACAAATGTATCAGGGGAAAAAAAAAACAAAACAAACCACCTATTGCTCAGAAGAACGTTGTCAGTGGTCAGAAAGATCTTGTCAACAATTTTGCAACTCTCTTCATCCGTTTATTTTTAAAAGAACCTGCCCCTATCCTTAATGTTTTGGGTTTGGGGGTTTTGAAATTGAAATTATCGTGGTAAGCTGCTGAAGTAAAAGCAGTGCTGCAGAACTCATCACCAGCAGTAGAAGACAAAGTATGATCACTAGGCTGTGATTCTCCCAATCTAAACGAGAATACCTTGCTCTAGCTAACTGGGGACTCGGCCAGGTGACCTGGTGGCTACAACGGAAGAAGCCCCAGCCTCTTCCTGGCAGCCAACCCTGCCACTTACGCTCACAAACTCTGCACCAGGGCACCCGTTGGAATGACAGCCGCTTTATCGCAAAACCCACTGTTGAAGTTGTTCTCATTTCTGCAGAGAGGCACTAGCAAATAACTGACAGTTCATAAGCTGCCGTAGCGATTTCCGCCAGCAACACCTGATGGTGGCTGCAGATGGTTTAGACCGGCGCCCGGCATGGATTGGGGTTTGACTCCAGAAAGGAGTCTGGGCGCTGACGTGCTGCGACCGGCTCCACAGATGTGAGCACAATGTAAATTCATACTGAGCCCTCTTTGGCATAGTTTTTCCCACATAAACAAACCTTTGAGGGAGAACTTCAGATCCGACATGGGATATACTGTCTTCTCTAGCATTTCAGCTTTTCTCTTGTCTTTCACTCTTTACTGTGAGGAGAGCAGTTAGAATACCAAAGTAATGGCTGAGGTTCCTGATTCCTCTAGGAGAACATAAGCTGAAAGACCCTTCTCCTGGTAACTCCTTAAGATACGCGGATCTGCAACACTCATTTTGTTGAGGTGGCAAAGCTATTAACCCTGATTAGCAGCATTCCATGTAAGTATTTTCAGTGGGTTTAGCCCTAAAATCCTCAGCAGATACTTACTCGGTCGACTGTCAGGGCAGTCATCACTGAAGTTTTACATTAAAAAAGATCCAAAGACATCAGGATTCTGCTAATGACTGTGCTCTGAGCTCCCTGTCTGTGGCACTGATCTGCTGTATCCTGCAAACTTTTCCCAGCACTGCTGTTGGTTAGGGATGCAATGAAGCACGATTTGTGATTATCATTGCTGGGCTCATGAAAGCCCCAGGTGTAGATGTAATCACAAACAGCACGGAGCTTTTGCTGGTATAGCTTATTTTGCTTTTGTGGGAGGAGAAGAAAAGGCTGGAATAAGCTGTACTGGTTTATTGCAGTTTTGCTTGTACCGAATACCAGATTACCTACTCAGAAGTGCTCTGAATATAGATCTCCCTTGGAGCTGAAGTACATCCATCCACTGCATCTATGTAGGCCTTTATTTCACTTGAAAAGATACTGCATAGTTAGGGAACATGGGTAGAAGTGTTTTCTTAAAAATATTTTGGCGTGGGGAAACAAGATCCCACTTTTTCATTACCTGTAGAACAACGCGACCTGAGTTTTAATGGCCAGTTACCAAGAAGGTGCTGAAAATAAGAAAGCATCGGTACATTAAATATATATACGAGTAAATAATAGGCACTTAGGTAGCATGTTTTATGCCCAGCTCACATAAATCCAGCCTGGAAATGTAGCAATGGATGGACTTGGACACCTAGGTTAGAGCGACCAGTAACATGTTCAGGTGACAGGCACATTCACAAACACGTGCACATACGCACGGGGTCTCTTTCGTTTTGTACAGCAGGGGAAAATAGCTCAGGAAAACACAGACAAACGGACCAAAGGACGTGCCCTCTCCTGTGCCAGCCGCTTACTGATTAACCAAGGGCACGGTGCTGATAGCCGTTACGCGTGTGAGCTACGGCCAGTTTACCAGCGGATCCCCGGCGGCGGGGACCGCGTGCCCGCTTACGTGAATGAGCCTGTTCTGGACTATGCCCCCCCGTGTTTTGATATCCGGAAAACGTTACTGAAGGCTCCTCGTGGAATCTTCAGCACGCGTTAGGACGTGGTGACGGGTTCGAGGGAAGGAATGGGACTGGGCCAGGAAGAGGCAGGACAGAGCCTTGCGCCAGGTGATGAAGTAAACGGCAGGCAGGTGGAAAACCCGAAGGCACAGAGAGCGCGGCCGCGCTTCCCGTCTGCCAATTCTAGTGGTGGAAAATAAGACCTCAACGGCATTCCTATGCCAGGGAACGAAACCCCAGACCAACGCGCTGCCGGACGCGAGGACGCGGCGGGCATACCAAGCAGGAGAACCGCGGCCGCCGAGCGTGAAGCGCAGGCAGCGAGGCAGCGGTGCGCCGTGACCCGAGAGCCGGCCGCTGCCGCCCGAGCGTGCTGCGACCCCAAAACCGCGTCTGGCGGCAGACATCCCCGAGGGGAACTGCGACGGCAGGATCCGCTCCCGAGGGCGCCAGCGCGTCACGCCAGCGCGCTCCGAGGGAAACGCAAGCGCCGCTCGCACGTGCCGTGCTGAAGGGAAAGCGGGAACACGCGCCGCCGCCGTCTCGCGGGGGGCAGGCCGTTACAGAGGCGCCGCCACACGCTCGCGCGCGGAGGGAGCCCGGCAGGCGGCGAACGGTTTCCCGGGACGGCATCCGTCGGGCCGGCGGGGCTGGGGCCGAACCGGCACCGACCGAGCGGGAGGCGAGCCGGGCGCCCGGAGGAAGCTCCTGGGGCAGGCGTCCACCCTGCCCTCCGCGCCCGGGCGCCGTTCGCCCTCCCCGGCGTGTCCCGTCCCTCCCCGTCCCATTC
>VZTL01031848.1:0-20217 GCA_013400535.1 Scopus umbretta
TTTTTGTTTTTTTTTTAATATATCCCAGTCACTGCATAAAGTTCCCAGCTGATAAAAGTGCTAAACTCAGCAGTCTTTTGCAGCCCAATGCACTCTCAACCCCGGAGATCCCAAAAAGCTCTCTTGCTTTTCAGAGGCAGGATGGTGGGAACACTAGTGCTGCTCTGATGGGAAAATGCTGATACCTCAGAAGCGTGCTCAAAGGCTGCTGAAGAGCGGTGATGCTTTAGCAGGAGGGTTTGAAGGGGCCGGCTGGGGTAGCGGGTTTGGATCGAGCTTGCATCTCAAGAGCACTTCAAGTCCCGTGAAGTTCCTGGAAAGACTCACTTCGGCTCCAGATTCCTTTGGACCATTCCTAACTTGGCAAAATAGTAGAGAGAGTTAGTAAAAAAGGGAGAAAGTACTGTTTGAAGAAAGGAGCAGTTTTCTGAGGAAACAAAGCTGTTTATTTTTTGTTGGCATGATTTCACTGAAGTTGAATGGGACGGTTTCCAGGCTTAAATATAAACATATATAATTGTAAGATTGAGATTTAAATTTGAAAAAGAGGAAAGGCAAAGTATGGAAATTGTCCTTCATGTATGTGCACACTGTCCATCCTGCCGTGCCGGCTACATGGGAAGGCGCGGGTCCTTACATGTCCAAGGGGCCAGGAAGCGGCCGACGTAGAGAGGGAGCCGTGAGGGATGTATTTTGGATCACAACGTAGAGAGGGGGCCGTGGGGGATGTATTTCGGATCACAATGTAGGGAGGGGGATGTGGGAGGTGGGTGGCTCTGTGGCCACCTCTGTTGGGGAGATGCCTGTGGGGCCAGTAGGACCAAACGCTCTGTTGAATCCGAGGTGGAAGGTGGCAGTTTATGGCTGGGGCAGATCACCGGCAAGAGTCGGCTCAGGTACAGGGGGGTCTGCAGTGTACCTGGGGAGTGGGATCTTTTTTTTTTGTGGACACACTGGAAAAAAAAACAATCTGGGAGCAGCCACGCCAACCCAGGGTAGCTGCAGGTGTAGCAGGTGACCACCACTTCGGAGGAGTAAAGGTCGTCGCTATCTGCTCTTAAGTCTTTCCAATTTCCTGGTGATGGATTGAGTTGCTGTTCCAGGGAAGTACTCACCTGCTGAACTTCAGGGACAGCGGAAGCCCTATGGCATTTTTAGCCCCTAGCGATATTAATGCTTCTTCAATTTCTGGCTTTTCCAGTGTTGTTTTTCCTTTCCCTGTCCTTTCTCTAGACGTACATCCTTTTAAAAACATCCTTAGTCTGGAAAGCACAAATACAGGCTGATCATAAACATTACTAAGTTAAGATTGCAAGAAGNATTTGCGTTAACATAATCCTTGCTTGTCCCGTACCCTGGTAAAATCTGCCCTGCCACGAGCTGCGTTAAGACACAACTCGGATCTCTGCAGTGATTGCAACCAAACAGAAACACAGGCAAGTTAGGAAAAACCCTGATGGGGCGAATGGAATGATTAAAGATTTCACACTCAAACGAGACCCTCCTCGAAGGAAACAGAAGAGCCAGTTCTTGGATTTATTACGTTGTTATTTATTCCTGTTGTTTACTGAACACTGAGGCCGCACCTGGTGTTTTACGGAGCAGGATGAGATGTTTCCCTTGCACAAGGCATGCAGGTGATGGATGGATGGGTACCCATGGATACATACAGCAGCTTTATTTCAAAGTGAAGTACCTTAAAATGCAAAGTTCTTTTTGATAGTGGAGCCTGAGGAATTGTTTCATAGAAAAAAAAAAAAAATCTGTGATTTAAATATTTCCAGTTGATGCTGGGCGGGGGGGCTTGTGGTGTGGTCAGGGGAATTTCTCACTTGGCCAAGGGCCGAGGGTTTGCTGCACAGAAGGGAATGTGCGTGGAATTGCAGACTGGTAAAATACACCTGCAGCAAAAGGGTAGACACACTGGAACCAGAACTAAGTATTTTAATCTTTTTCTGTGGCTAGGCTGAACAGGAGGAAAAAAGGGATTTTTATAGCGGTAGTACCATGCAGCTGCAGTTAAAACAGGCTTTTTTGGGAATTATTATAAACTTTTGAGAGCACTAGTTGAAAGTAAAGTCAAGTCAGCTTTTCATTGCATTGAAAGTAAATCTATCTGCACTTTCCTACTGGTACTAGCAAAGGTAGTATCAGTATAGGATATATTGATAGGAAATATAGATAGTTTAAAATATTGCTGGGAAAAGTGTTTAGAAGTATTTAAGTGGCTTTTTCCCCCCAGTAACTTACTTGTAACAACTTATTTGCAAGTTGTATATTATGTTCAGAAAACATTCTTAGTGTAAATTCCATTAACGTGTGAACAGAGCAGTGAATGCAGGGGTGCAATTTCTGCTCTCTCCCCTGTGGAAACGCACAATATACAGAGCAGTATTTGTGCTGAGGGGAGGTAAATTTGCAAGGAAGCTTGTTGAACTCTTTAGGAAGAAGAAACCCAAAGGCATATAAAAATGTGGTAACGTTGGTGAGAAATTAACTTTTCTGCATGCAACTGTTAATTAAGCCTAATGGCAACAAATCAACTAAAATATGTGTTAAATATAAGCAAATTGATGTGCTAAGCGAGGACCTTTTTGAAAATGTAAAGGAAGGTATTGCTCGAGGACTGAAACGAAGCGGGAGGGGAAGAGCAGGACGGAAGCGCAGCCGGTGCGAGCCGGCAGCCCGGGCAGTGGGATCTGTCAGCTGGCGTGGAGTGAAATAAACCCTCCGTATTACGACCTCTGGACTCGGCCCCGATGCAGCCGCCAGCTCGAGCCGTGGTTCCAGAGGTGGCCAGGGATTGCCTTGCTCTCGGGAGCGGTTGTGGCAGACCTCAGTCAGCCCAGGTAAGCGGGTGTAAAACATACTTAAATGGCAACCCAGTGAGATGCAGCACACTAAGCTGGCCATTTGCTAGCACAGCGAGCGGACCCAGTCTGAAGCATCGTGAGTAAAACTGAAGGGAGAGGAGTAGGAACGTGGGTCATCTTTTTTTTCTTATATCAGCGGTTTTCCTAGTGACTCGAGTGAGAGAAGAATGGGTGCTATCCCATAAATCGGAAAATAAGACCAACCATATTAAATAGCCTGTATAATTTTTCAGAAATAACTAGATACATACGTGAGGGAGAAGGGTACAGTGATTACATAGGAATCAAAATTTAAATGCCTGCACAGTGTGATGCAGCTGACTTTTGTTTCTGGTACAGCTACTTGTAGCATTAAAATAAACAAATTGGCAAGGGTAAGAATGCCATTGTGAGAAGGCAAAAATACCAGCTTCTTGGCAACTATAATCAATTTATTAGATCATGGATTACTGTGTTTAAAGCTTTCCTGGAACGTTACTTTCCTAAGACCTAGGACTTGACTGAAATAAGCTTAAATTGTACACAGAGTCTAAGTCTGGTTTATATGCTCTGCCTTCTTCAGAGGTCTTACAGTGATTTGTGTTATCTTGCAATCATTTAGCTGCCCTCTTCAGTTAAATTTCAGTGGAGCAGGACCTTGCATCCCTCTGCTCGGAGAAGAGTGTAGAGTTCAGCCTGTTGGAGATGCTCGTAGCAGCTGTGACTGGAGAGAGATCCCTCGGTCAGTACCACTAAAAGGCATTAACTAAAGTAGCTGTGAATGATTAAGGCTTTTTACGTGCCTGCTTCCTTTGAATAGACACGAGCGTTCCAAAGTGCAAGTTGTATGCAGTGTTGCTTATTTTACTTTTTAAAAAAAAGTTTTGAATCATGCAGATAACTAATTCAAATGCTGATTTCAAAAATGCAGAGAAAAACTGACTCGGGAGTTATTTCTCATTTGATTTTAAAACCTCTGTGAAGTGCCAGGGCTTTTTTTGTTTGGTTTCTTTTTAATTATCCACTGCAGGTGTAAGTTAATAACGGCTTCTTTATGTGGAAGTGAACCGCTCTTCCTGAGGAGGTGTGCCAGCAGTACTGGTTAAGGTCCAGAATACTAGAATTTCTGGCTGCTTTTTTGTATCTCCTATTTGAACTATGGATGAGCTTGATTTTATACTTAGGGGAAAAAGAAAAAAAAAAAAAGAAGGGAGAAATAGCAAGAAACTTTATTGAATATAAACTCAAATATCTCATACCAAAATGATCTGGAACGGACGTATCATGAAGTGGTTAATCATAATTAATACTCATTTAACCATCATGTTACGGACCCCGCTTAGGACCTGGTCAGGAGTGTGGGTGGCAGGGTGGTTCCTTTGCCCCCGCCACGCAGGTTCGTCAGGGTCATGCCCAGTCAGGTCGGGGGCTCTGTGGTGCCTGCGGGCGCTGAGCGAGCTGCTGGCCTGCCCTGGAGTCCCTGTTCGCTGAACTCTCTGGCATAACTCGCCGGTAAGTGTTTTTCAAGCACATAAATGTTGACAGGATGGCAGCCATGAATATTTAGATGAACAAAATGTGCTACAAGTAGTTTCTTTAAAAATATGTACAATGGTGTGCAGAAGGAGGAATATCATTTCAGTTGCTGTATGCAAGGTTTTGAATGCAGCTACTGCGCTTACTCCTTCCTTTTTAAAGTATTTCTTGAAATCAGAAGGTTCTTTAATCTCATTCTATTGGTCATATAAGAAATTCAACCAATTTTCTTAGGTCTGTTTTTACTTGCTTTAGTACATTAAAGATGCATTTTTGCAGGGAGTTAAGGAGGGGGTTGGTTGGTTTTAATTCAAGGCTGGAAGAACAAAGATGTTTGGGTGCTAAAATTTTCACGTAAATGGCCTTATCGTAGCCAGCTAAGAAACAGGTACATTGTTGATGCCATTTTGCCTCATTTTTTACAATACATTTGGCTGTAAGTGAAAGCAGATAGCGTGTCGGGGTTTGGAGGAGAGCTGGGGGACGGGAGGAGGAGCTGCTGCGGAGCCGAATGGACCAGCGGAGCGGGCTGCACGCTGGTCCCTCACCCCTCCTTTCCACACGTATTTTCACTTCACACCTGGGAGGAAAGAACCCGGTTCAGAGGGAAAGCTGCAGCTACCCGAAGGGCGGCCGGCTCGGCTGGTGGCGGTGGGCGGGTTTGATGTTCTCCACTTCACCGGGCAGGGTGCCGGTCGGTGCCAGGCAACCCCTTGTAATGGTGGGACAGGTCCTCCTGCCCCCAAAGGCGCCTTCGCCTCCGGGCTTTGTCTTGGTAGGGGCGAGAGCCTGGGGATCGCTGACCCTTCTCCGCAGCCCGCGTGGGGTAGCCGTTGCCCCGGGGTGGGAGTGGGGCCAGGGCTGCCCCCGCCACGGCTGGGCTCCTGCAGAAACCTGGGCGCCTGCCGCGGCCGCCGTGACGGTTGGCCCTGGGCGCGGGAGCCCGGCTGCAGCTGCGAGCAGGAACCGCGGGAGGCACGGCCGCCTCTGCCGCGCCCGCTGCCTCACCAAAACCTCAGGCAGGCACTGGCATGGCTGGGGAAGCGTCGCCACTGCCGCCTCCCCGCGCGGGGCTCGGCGCTGGCGTACCCCGGCACCGAGGTAAATCACGGCGCTGTTAGCTTCCCAGCTTTACCCCCGTCTGACAGGCACGGCACCGGGGGTCTGCGTGGGGGCCGTGGTCTGCGCAGGAAAATGGCCGCCGCGCTGCCGGGCCCCTCTTGGCCGCGGCGCCGTGGTTGAGGCCCAGAGCAGAGGACGGACCGTGGCGGCGGCGGCGGCCAGGCTCAGCCGCCCTCCTCGCCCCGGGTCCCGGGGAAGGCGCTCATAGGTGAGATGGCGCAGGGCATCGGTGAGAGGGTGTGTTCAGCGTGCACAGAAATGGAGATCATCGGGGAAGTGAAAAAAGAAAGCAGTCAAAGGGGAAGAGGAGGTGACGGCCACGGGCGTTCTTCAGCTTACAGAAGTAAATGTGTAAGGAGCTGATTAAATCTCTGACTAGCAAAGGCGGCAGACAGGCATGAAAAAGAGAGACAGGAAAAAAAGGCATGAGGTCGAAGGAGGTCAGATGCTGTTAGACCACCTGAAAGATACACCAAAGGAGAAAGGTCTCTGTTTTAAAAGCATGAGCAGACAGAAGGGGCGGGGAGAGCAAGAGTAAAACACGAGAGACGTCGAGAGCTAAACTATGCAGGACAGTGCATCGGTTGGATGTAGCGTACAGGAAGGCTCTTAAGTTCCTTGAGAAAACGTGTTTATGCTTGGTTTCTGCCACCTCTTTGCAAGACAGCTTTTTGTACCTAGTTGCAAGCATGGTTACCGGTGTGATTGTAAATATAACTGAAGAGAATACTTGTTGATGGATTTTTCTGAATATGGGGGAAAGTGCACCTAATTTTGCCTTGTTGGAAATTTTTACCATTTGGCTTAATTAAGTAAGGCACTGAAAATACGAAGGGAAGCAGAGGCTGCCTCTTAATGTTTCAGGCCATTAGCTGAAGGTATTTTTAACATCTGTTAACAATGCAAAATATTTTAAAGGGTCTTGGTCACACGTTTGTTGTTTTGATGTTTCTGGTGTTTTTAGATGTGTAAATACCTCAGTGGTTAGACACTGAAAAAATGGCTACGGTGGAAGTTTAAAGTTACTTGTTACAAAGCTTTCCACTAAGTGCTTTACTCTGTGCTATCTGTATATGTGTATATACAGGCGGTATACTATTTGTATATGTATGCGCAGTGTTTACTATATGTATGGTAGCTATGTCCTTACGTTTATGAACATCACAGCTTAATGACAGAAGATAACACAAAGCAAGGTTCACTGAGGTCAGGTGAGGGACAGGAGGTGTGAACTTCAGAGCTGCGTTGCCTGCGGGGGTTTGCTGGGGCTGGTCGCCGCCGCCGCACCGGTGTGAGGTGCGGGGAGGCCCTGTGCCAGCGGGAGCAGCTTTCAGGAGATGCTCCGTTGTCGTTTCCCCAGGGCGGCCACGCGTGCCCTGGTGCTTCCAGTGCTGCCTGCGACGGAGCCCGGCCTCGCGCCGCAGGGGCTGAGCTGCGAGGTGCCTCCCGGCACTGCTCACGCAACACGGCTCTCTTACAACTGGCGTGCAAGCCGACTGGCTTTAGATCCAGGCAAACGCTGGAAAGGATCATGAAATTTAAGTAGCTCTGTTATCAAAATTGCCCTGAGGTTCCACCGATGGGTTTGGATTCTGATGAAAGCGTTTGGCACCCAGGCACGGAGAGGTGTTGTCGTTCTTTAATTAGCTGCGAGCGGACAGGTTCGCGGTACTTGGGAGCAGGCGCGTGCACGCGTGTGTGCACACGCGTGTCAGCAATAGTTAGTTGTAATACCTGTGTTGTGTGTTGGCATCATGTAGATAGCAACAGGTATTCCAACTGTTACATGATATATTACATCGTAGTGCATTGCTTTCTTCTGGCTTTCTATCTATCTATGTCACATATCGTTTTTGAAGTCAGGCTGTTTTTCAAAATTCTTTTGTACTTGCTTTCTCTTTGGCGTCAGTTGACTAGCACGCAGGAAACCAAAAGAGCACTCGCCCCAGAACGTGTGGGTGAAAAGCAGGGGAAGCGCTCTTGTTATGTTCAACAGAAGCGGGGCTTTGGGGTAAGGGTAGAGTTTTGTTCCCTCCAAAGACGCAAGGGAAACGCCAAGTAACCTGAGTAGGATTAGACACCCGCTGACTATTTTTTTTTTCAGTGGTAAAGCTTAAAGACTTAGTACAGGAAATGCAACAGATGAACTATGTATTTATTTTTTTAAAACACCTGTCTTAAACTCTAGATGGGCAAAATCTGTGAACAAAACTTTTACAGTGAAGTATTTGAAATGGAAAAAAAGCATTTTAGGAAAAAGAAAACATTCACGAAAGCTAAGCCTTAGTCGGTGTTTTCCTTTCACACCCCACTGCAAGACATCCCTTCTTCCTTCGAGTTGAGGCTGGGGGAAAGGCAGTGTCTCCAGTAGGCTGGGGCTGGGCTTGAGGAGCACAGCTTGCCGGCAGCTCCACAGGCACTGCGGGCCTTGGGAGCGAGAAGTTTTGGCAGGATCGGCAGGTCCCCGAGAGGTCTCATTCCTGTATCTGCGGCGTTTGCCGGTAGAAAGCCGATGCGGAGATGAGTGGTGCCACAGCGGCCCGCTGTAAGTCAGAGTCAGACTCTCTGCTTGGGGCGATGGCGGGTGTTTAGCTCAGCGCCCCAGGACAGCATTCCCAGCGTGCGGCCATTTGGTGCTGGAGGTCTGCTGGGCCAACAGACTAGTCTGCTGAAATAGCACAGAACTGACAACTGTGTTATGGGGGGAAAACACAGATATACCGAGCCCGCTGCACTCCAGGTAAATCAGGGTGGTATTCAAACCGACTCTGATCTCCCTGCTGTAAGGCCAGTCTCACCTTGCAGGCTGTCTCCTGTACCCACTGTTACTCAAAGGGGGGGGGAAAAGACCCTGAAAGTAATTTGATTTTTATTTCTATTTATGTTCTTCTCCCTTACTAACTGCACTGGTTTGAAAAATAGCTGATCTTGGCATTAATCTATTTTATTTCACATGACAGTTTTTAAAAATTAAACTTTACGATGTAAATTGCACTGTCAAAATTTTACACTGTATCTACCGCTGATTGCAGAAGGGCTCTGGAGCTGAAACGTCCCTTTCCTGTCTGACTTACTTCTCTCTGTGTGCGTGTGTGTGTTCTGATGAAGTTATGATTGGTTGTGGCGGGTTTCCTCGGTTTGTACATACGGACAGGTATTACTGCTGCACGTATTTTTGCAGTACATCGATGGATTGTTTTCAGTACTTTTTGAAAAGTAACGTTTTCCTAATTTCATTCCCCAAATACGTTACTCCAGACTGGAGAGAACTGCCGTCTGTCTTTCGGAAGATGCGACGGTGACGCCTTTCTGACCGCCTTGCGGTGCGAGCTGGCAGTGACGCTGTAGGGTGTCACTGCTGAGATTTAGCAGGAGTGCACAGCCCTTGGCCTCCAAAATGCCGCGTGACGTGTCGCTG
The DNA here is from genome assembly GCA_013400535.1 of Scopus umbretta. Classification (NCBI taxonomy): domain Eukaryota; kingdom Metazoa; phylum Chordata; class Aves; order Pelecaniformes; family Scopidae; genus Scopus; species Scopus umbretta. The sequence goes on from VZTL01031848.1 coordinate 8,929, forward strand.
CCCAGTGTGGCGCTGGGCAGGTGGGTGCAGACTGGCACTCTTTGCTGGGGACAGAAACGGGGATTTCCCTCGGGGTGGGAGGGGGGTAGTTTGGGACGCCAGAGAGTTGTTATCATCATGATCCACCCTGTGACCGTGCCCGTAGCAAGGAGATAAAGTGGCCATGGATCACTGGGGCAGCATCCTTAGACACCAGCAGTTTTGCCCCGTGTCTCTTGAATTCTTGGCCTTTCTATGGATTAGTCCAGCAATTGCAGCAACTGGTGCCAGGTGGCTCCTTTAAGGTTTTTTTCAGGCTGCTGTGTTTTGTGTATTGACTTTGGGTTTGTATGTAAAAAGGAGCCTTCAGCAGCTGGAAAAGCCTTTTGTGAATTAAGAAGCTCTGCTTTGTGCTTAAACAAATTGAAAATAGCAGTTGCTAAAAATACGCCCGTATTTATTTTTTAAATTTGGAAAGTATTGCTGGATTTTATTGTTGTCTGGAGTACAGCAAAAGGTCACTTCTCCAGCACCATCCATAGTTACTTCATTCTTTTCTCTCTGTTTTATTTAAATGACAAGTAGTTAAATGTTATTAAGTGACTACTCAAGCCCTGTTTTGATCACCTGACAAATTACTCAGTTCAGCTTCTGCTCCTTAACTTTGTTTAGAAAATGTCTTAGCCCTCGGAGCCGAGAGAGGCCGGGGTTTCCAGTGGCAGTGGTATTGCTGTGTCCTTTCGAGTGCTCTGATGGTTGGGAGGGGATTTACCTGCTGGAAGCCGAGACCTGTATTCCCAGGCAGAAGCACTCAGTGCTGAGCACTCGGTGGAGGGTGGCGAACTCTTTTTAAGGGCTTGCCTAATACAAGTTCAGATACCATTGATAGGGCNGGAAAAGAGGGGAATTTAGTGTTGGCTTTATTTCCTTGTGATAGTCAGAAATCAGTTGTTTGCTCCGTCATAGATCTGTGTGAAGCATATTAAAGGAGAATTTAGGTTCTTGAAGAGCAAGCACGTGTAATGCAGCCCTCCAGCCCAGCCCTGAGGCCAATGCTCTCATCTCTGTGACTGATTCTGCCTCACACACGCTGAACTTAGGGGAAAACTGCTTCTTAAATGAGGTCATGATACTCTGGTCTTCCTTCTGAATGTTACTTTTTGTTTCACCAGTTCAGTTGGCTCCCACACATGGAAAATTTTTAATTTCCCACCAGCTATGTGGCTGAACACTCCAAGTGAGAGCGTTCAAGTCTTCAGGTCATAGGCACGTTTTTGAGCTCATAGGCGGTACAGATAATATCTGCAGAGGTTGTGTTTTCTTTTTCTTGGTGTCTACGGGAAAGGTAGTGGAACTGTTCGTCTTACAACGAACTTAAACTGCCAGTAGTACAAATGCCACTTCCTACAGAGAGATTGCTTCTGTAAAACAAATACTCCTCCCACCCTTTCCACCGTTGCATTCGGGTTTTTATACCTTCCTGCTGGCAGGTGGGACCCCTGCCCAGCCCCTGGGGCAGCGGGCACTGGACGGACCTGGGAACTCAACGAACATCCAGAGGAAAGCTGCTGCTTCTGTCGACAGAGTTTGTTTTCGTGACAGGACATTTCAATTGTCAGTGCCCATGTTAAAATAAACAATTAAAGGGAATTCTGACCACAAAGCAGTGTTTTGGCATATTTCATGATTATTTAACTTGAGAAGAATAAATCCTGCCATCTGTGTTTCCCACTAATTCACGTCCATTGACCTCCTCTATTCAGCAACTCAAGTGGAATAGCAAGGGCAGATTAATCTTCACCTCTTTATTACTTCCAAGCCCAGATGCCCTGTAAGACCCTACAGATGCTGACAAACAGTTTCTGCTGTTTATATGTACTTTGTGCTCCTCTAATGTCATTGTCATATATTTCATAAGCTTTTCTGAGCTATCATTGCCTTTTTTCCCCCCAATACGAGACTTCGACAAGAGTTCAGCTTTTCAAGGCTTTGATACCGAATATTCATCCTGCAGCCACGTTTCTGAGCACACACAGGTTTTTACCTGGATCCTTTCCAACGAGAACAACACGCATATCTCAAAATCGTACCGGGGCTGCCAGCGGGTGCCGAGGCCAGCGAGCAGCCTCCCCGCGGCGGGGGAAGCGGGGACGTGCCTGCAGCCCAGGGGTCGGACAGGGACAGGCACCGGCACCAGCCCCGGCTGCGCCCAGAGCTCCCGGCCCGCTCCGCCACAGCGCTGCGGTGTGTGGTCCCTGCCTTACCAGCTTTGTCTGGGGCGTGCGGAGTCCCAGCTCCTCAAGCGTGAGGACTGTCGGACTTGTTCTAACAGCGCGGACCTACGCAATGCATCTGTGTGTGTATTTGCTCTAAGAGAGGTGCATTTTTAAAAGTAAAGCCTATACAGGCAGGGGCTTTGACAGAGAGAAGATAGAGAGCTCCTGAGAGCAAGTGATGTTTTCTTGTAGCCTTAATTATATTTGCACAGGACTGGTACGGACAACGTAGATACTATCTTTATTTGCACACTGGGACTTAGATTGGAGCTTTTCTTCTGTCGCTTTATTGTCTTTTTTTTTCTAATGTGGAAAGTGAGCAAGGCCAAACCTCTGGTGTAAAAGCTAAAAGGGATACAGAATGTGTGATTACAGCAGCGCTGCTTGTTAGATATGGCTTAATTAGTGCATATGTCCATCAGGCAGCTTTATCTTTGTAAAATATTGATCTACAATATCAGTGTTACAAGGCCTGGAAAGCACTTAATGCAGGACATTATTCCCAAGCTGAATGAAAAAAAAAATCTGTGACCGATAACAGGACCTGTTGAGTCCGCGTTTGCTGCCGGGTCAGCAGTGTCCTGCCATTCCCCTCTGCTTCAGGCGGTGCAGTACAGAGCTCTGAGTGAGAACTTCGGTATGGGTCGAAACTTTCATTTTTCGTTAGCGTTTCCGTGTCCCAGTGTTAATGATTATTGGGTCATGTCATGGCATGTCGGTGGTGGAGCCGTACGCTGACTGGAGGGGGCGGTGGCTGGACACTGCACTGAGTCCGTGCCTCGGGTGTCGTTTCATTGTTGTGTGGTGAAGGCAAGCCGCAGCTGACCACCACAAATTAGAAATTGAGCAAAATTTTGCTTCTGGCATCGGGTGACCCCCTCTGGAGCTGGGCAGAAACAGGGTGGGGTGGTGGACCGAGTGCTGCCCAGCTCAGCCATCCCGCTCCATCCCTTGCTGAGCCCCGCCGTCTCGCCCGTGGCAGCTCTGCCGCCGTCCTGTGCCGCCTGCGGCCGGGGAGCCGCTTCCAGAGCTTACCTGCGCTGCTGGGACAGTACCAGCAGTGGCGACCCACAGGGGCCGGCATCTGCGGCACTCCCCGCTCCTTTGGTCTGTGGAGGGCCGCTCCGTGCCCATCGTGCCCTGACCGCAGACTGTGTACGGTGTCTGCTGGCTGAGGTTTGGAAAGGCAGTGCCGGCTCTGCTCAGCCAACCTCAGCCAGGTGCCTGCTGGCCAGCCCTTTGTCCTCCACCAGCATGTCTGCAGGGCCATGCCGTGGCGTCCGGCAGCGCTCCTGCCGTGGTGCTGGGCTCCAGGATGCTCAAGCCGTGCGCTGCCTGCTGCGGCGTCCTCCACACGCGTGCCCTGTTGTGCTCTCCCTCGCAGCCTCTCCCCACCACGCCGCATGTGTGGTGTGTCCGTGTCGTGCACGCTTCTAACAGGGCAATGCAAGCTTCCCTTCCCACCGGCTAAGGTTGGTGTCCTCTCATTCTTTTTGTTTTTCCATGCAGCTATTACACCACTTCAGGGTTGTGCTTGGTTTTGGGTTTGTTTTTTTTTTAATAAACATGACAAGTGCATCCCAAAATGTATCATGAAGCGGTGCTTCATGTGAGGTCTCACGTGTTGCTCCACGGCTCGCATTCGCTGGCCCAGGCCTCCAGCTGTACACCCGGTTGCTTGAGTTTGCCACAGCTGCGGTTAGCCTGCAGGGGCTGGAAGGCTGCTGATTTGGTTAAGAAGCTTTTGTTGTGCCTTAGCACACACTTGCTGGGTAAAATAAACCTGACGGATCAGCCTTTATTTGCCCACAACACTTTTCCTTTGCTACCCTTGCTTGCTTAAACTTGTTCTTTGTTAAAGACTTTTAACTCTCCCTTTTCCTCCTGATATCAAATATATCAACTGGTTCTTTTTTTTTTGCCACTGAAATCTGGATTACTTATAGACAGATCTTCATTGTAGTAATTTTTAAACTGTAAACTTGGTTAAGTGTTTTTATTTCTCCGCTGCTGAACTGTTTGTTCATTACATGCTTTTTTCCCCTCATTTGCCTAAGCAGTAAAAAACTTTATTCATCGAGCTCGTCTTCATTTTGGCTTGGTTTGGTTGCTTTCTTTATCTAGCCTGTAATTATTTTAAATTTGTCTTTCTCTCTTGCTATGCATGCCCCTCCAGATGCTGTAGTAAAATTTTGGATTTGTGTTTTTCTAACATAGTCCCTTTACTAACAATCAGTGCCATTATCCCTTCATCAGTGAGCAGTGCAGACTGTATTTTAAGGGTAATGAGTGCTTTTTCAATGTGGAAGATCACCACCATCAGGGAAAGCTAATCTTCTTTTAAACTTTTCTCCCCACTTCTGAGGCTTCTGCGAAGTGCCCTTATGGTCTGGATATAGCTTGAGAGCCTCCAGAAATGTGCTAATTCTGTACACCAGCAAAATGTTCTCCAGGGTTACAGCTGATGTGATGGTCCGTGGTCTGCCTGCCTGGGTCCTTTCCTCGGCCGTGGTTTGCACGCTCCCGTGCAGCCGCTGGTCATCTCCAACATCGTTTCTGTGACGGTTCCTAATGGGAGCAAGCGGTCGCTGGCTGTGAAAGGTGGCGGGTGTCCTGTGCTGCGCCGGTTGTACTTGACTTACCTCCTGGAGCTGTTCTGGGGTAGGTTTGAATGATAACGGTAGTTGTTCACAATTAAATATATCCTTAAATTCTACTGCTGTGTTGCAGCCTTCGTTGGCCTCCCCTGGTATTTTCTTATCTGCCCCCACGCTGGGCAGCTGTGGTGCTCTCCATGCTTAGGAAGGCGGAGGAGAAGCTGGGGATGTGGTTGAACTAGGTCACAGTTTAACTTCAGTCTTTAGCACAAGTCATTAGCTGGAGTTGCCTGGGGATGCGAGGAGCCTGCTGTATTTGCGAAGGGTTTGCCATAGCAGGGCTGCCCATCGCCCCGGCCTGGCACCCAGCCCTCCTCCTCCGGCTGGTCGTGGGTCCGTCGTCCGCGGGAAAACGTGTCCCCGGCCTGTGCCCGCCTGTCCTGCGAGCTGAGCTCCGCTCTCCGGACTCGCCCAGCCCAGCCGCGCCGGCCTGCCGCTCAGCTGCCCTCCCGCCCCTCTCTTGTACGCTTTGCTTTTTTTGTCCAGAAGTGACTAAGCTTCCTGTTATTACACTCTGTCAGTTTTTCCCCAATACTGGTGTTGTGTTGAGCAATATTTACTTGCCAGCAGCTTCCTCTGCCGCAGTCCCGCTCCAGCCCTGTTGTGTTCCCACGTACCTTTCACCAGCCACACTTTGTTATTGGCAGCCCTTACGGATGTTCACATTTGCTCAGTTGGACTTGTATCCACCACAACCAGTATTTATAAAGAGAAGTCAACCCCAGAAGAGCTTTAACTAGTTACTCCTGGAATGCACTGCAAACCAGCGTTCAGTCTGCAGAGGGAAAGTTGCACTTCGGTTCTTCCTTTAAGCAGCAGTGTGGGTGCAGCCAGGTGGGCATTCGTTCAGTTGTCCTCAGCTATCCTGAGCTGATAAATGCTCGTGTGTATGAAGGAATTGTTTCTGCCTCGTTGGAAACCATGGGCTCGTTTTGATTTAGAAGGGCTTTCCTCCAGAGGACTGCAAATCAAATGTTTCTTCTCCGGCAGCAGCAGCTCCTTCTGGAGCTCCGAGGGCAGCCTGGAGGCACTGGCCGGTGCCAGCTGGAGGTGGCACAGCTGGCAGGGTGGGCAGTGGCTGAAGGTGTTTCTCATTAACCCCCCCCGGGTACGAGGACCTCCAGCAGCCCTCTGCACCGAGGCGGGACGGCCAGGACAGACAGGGATGTCCCCGATCCAGCACCCTGCAGGGCTCACACACCCGGCCCCGGCCACGTGCCTTCGCTGGGACCAGCGGCAGCAAACCGCCACGGATACCCGGAGCTGCTGGTGTAAAAATAACACATCAGGAGGAATAAACAAGTTATTTTTGTGTATTAGGGGTGGCCATGTGTAACTGACTCAGGGCCTCGCCTTGCTCTGCCACCGAGGGCTTACTCAGACATCCCGAGCATTTAGAAACAACTTGAGGCGTGTCCCCTGTTTTTCAGAAGGCGGGATGGGGGCCAGCGGGGCACAGGGGGGTGTCAGTGCCGCGGCAGGGGCCACCGGCTGCCCGGCAATGCTGCCGCATCTCGGAGGAGCGGGCATCTGAGCATCAGATCCGGAGGTCCTGCAGCAAAACAGGCTCGTCCGACCGGAGCCGCTGCCAGTTCTGGTGGTGTTTGTGCCCGGGGAACTATTAATTACATTGGCATTTCAACAAATGACAAGGGATACAAAGCACTCAGCCTTTCTGAAAATCAGCCAATTTATAAAAAAAATCTGAAATTTATACCTGAATTCTTTAACTAGTGATATTTGAAATGCTGCTGGTGCAGTTAAATGGAAGGAAAAGAGCCTGTTTTGCAAAGTTAATGGACCTGACTGCAACCTCCCCTCCCTGCTCCTCTGGCTGTGCTGCAGGACGCCGCAGCGATACGTTCTCCTCCGACAAGTTTAAGATGTTGCTTTCCTTCAGAGAAACATTTTCTAAAAGTTAATAGAGATAAAGCTGATCGCAAATGAATAGTGCCCAGCAGAAATTGGGCATGAAAAATAACACAGAATGAAAAATAGTTTCTCTCATGTAGAATTAAAACACTTGTCACCTACAGACTGCAGCAGGCCTGGCTGCATGGGGGAGAGCATCTCCCTGCCCCCCCCCCCCCTTTTGATGGCACCGTACCACTGTAAAAGGTATTAATTTTAATTGTTTTAATTTGCATGTGCTGAATTCTGTCAATTACTAAATTACACGAACAGTCATTGCCAGTTAGGCTCCATGGGTTTTATGTTGATGAGCAATGACTGTATAACAGAGCACTCCATTTCTGCAGGCGTTCTCCCTATCCACTTCTAGAGGTTTTCTTCTTCAAAAGCAGGCAAGGCTTTAAGTGTGCCGTGCGTGCTTGTGTCAGAGCCCCTCTTTTAGATTTAATGTCCCTGGTTTACTTAGACACATCGTTCGCAGTGGACGCGCGCTCTCCGCGGCCGGGGAAGAGCGCTGCTGGGGGCCGTGCTGGTTGCCAAGCCGTCCGCGGCACGGGAGGTGCAGGCGGCTGCTAAGGCTGGTTTGGCCAAAGGGCGGCCTGAGCAGCCGTGAGATGTGTGTGGAGGCAAACACCTCTTTTTGACTGTGAAAGGTATCTCTGCAAGTCCTCCTTGTTTATTTGCAACCGTATAAATAGCTGCCCGCACGTACCTGGTGGTGCCAGCGTTTGGCAGGGGGCTGCCTCCGAAGCTGCCCTGGCCTGGCTCCCGCTGCCGCCCCGCAGCTGCCCGCAGGCGCTGACTCAGCATTCTCTGCAGCTCCTCGTATTGCAGGCGCTGGGAGGTGAATTATGGGTGTCTTCTGGATCTTTACCAGAGTGAGAGGAAGCCTTCTGCTCTCTGCTGAAGGTAAGGAACAGGGGTAACAAGTGGATGTGAAGGAGCGGGGAGGATTGAATGAGTGCTGGCCTGGGGAAGGTTTAAAAGAAGACGGGAATTCGGCTGGGCGGCAGCCATAGCCGCCATCAGGGCACGTGGTGCCCCGTACGCAGTGAGCCGTTACGGAGAATTCTGCCTGCAGTCCGCGTTCACTGCCTCGGGACCGGAGATGTAACCTCTCCGCCGCAGCCCCCTCGGGTGCTGCTGTCCTGCGGGCAGAGCCTGAGCCTCTGGGTCCCGTCTTCGCCTTGCAAAGCCTTTTGTTCTCCGCCTCTTCGGTCCTCCTCCTCCACCCCTCTCCTCTCCTTTCCACTCATTTGCCTTGCGGTGGTGTGCTCTCTGCAGTGCTTTTTCCTCATGCTCTTTTTTCTTACCTGTCAAAATTGATTGTTTCTATTTTCTCTTTTATTCCCTGCCCTTTTTTCCGTAATGGCATTGATTTTGACGGTTCTCCAGAGCTTTGCTTACCTGTCCTGAGAGCATCTCTTTCTGTCACCAGCTATTCCTGGCACGTTTTGTAGCGCTGGCCTCCAAGTCTCTTAAAAATTCGACTTACTGCATCTCCCCTGTGCTTCGGTACCTGCTGCCTGACAAATCTCATGTGTGATCTCTCTTCTGCCAAATCCTCTGCTTTTCAAACCCCTCCTTTTCTTCCACACCTGGTAGGCAGCAAGGAGAGTGAGGAGGAGTTGTGAAGAGCAACAGAAAGTATCCCCTGCCTTACCCTGTGGCAGGTGGGTAATTTATTTATTTTTTTTTTAATCAGAGAAGTTTCCACGAGCATTGTGTGCCATATAGCCATCCCTTCCCCTGTTTCCTCTTAAAGTGTGTTTAATATTCCTTTACATAAAACTTACTCTTTTATATGATTTCTAGTAATCAGTCTAACTCTAGGAGAAAGATTTCACTATTTGGTGAAATACAAAGCTCAGCTAGCTAGGTGGAATGTAAAGTTCAGCTAGGGCCAAAGCTAACAATTTCACTTAAGTTATAATTATGATGCAGTAGAGAGGAAAAAGAGAAGAGCAGTGTTTGTTCTGTCTTGCACATTTAAGGAAAAATGCAAGTCTAATTTTCTGTCAGCTTAATCTTTTAATGATTGTTCTTTGATTTTCACTTCAAAAAAGATGGAGTTAAGCTTTAAAAGAAAAATTTCAAAGGGATGGGGGTATTTAATTGCCAGCCGACAGAAATCAAGAGGAAAGGTGTGGTGGAGACATGGCAGTGCCCTGTGGGTGGGTGGCACGCCAGGTTTCAGGAGCCTGTTGCTGGTCTGTGGATGCTTTTAGGCTTGAGGTCTGCACGTTGCCCTTGCTCAGAAGTGCGTGCTGCTGGGTTCATTAATTCCTGTTGAACTACTGATTAAGTCTTGCAAAATTTCATTGCCATTGATAACTTGTTAAGTGTAGTAATGTCAAGCAACGGGAAACTTTGTAGTTGCCTAATTGCAGCACAGGCAGCATGGTGAGAGGTGGTGAGGAGCTGTATTTCACGTTGACCCTTGGACAGCTGGTCTTGTCCTGTGCTGGTGCATGTTTGCACACTAATTACCGCTTTGTTTAGCGTATTTCTGCTTACAGCAGCTTCTGACAGCTCCAGCTCCATCAGTGCAATAAATAATAATCAGATGCTGACACTTCTTGGCTTGGTTGGGTATGCAGACCAACTGTTGGCTCTGGATTCTTCTTGCGCCTGTCCCAGGGATACAGTTAAATTAAATACCTGTCGTCGTGGTATGTGTACCGGCCACCGCAAGTACGATTCTGTGGGCTCCGGCAGTCGGTGCCTGCCGTGCTGTGGGGCACACGGGAGTGCCAGAACCGGGGTCGCACGAGTGGCTGCGCCTCGGGGCATCCCGCGGGACTGGTGGCAATGCCCGGTGTCCTTCGGAGGCAGGGCGGCGGGTCCGTGTGCCGCGGGGGCTGTTGCGGGGCAGGAGCACGTGCCGGTCCCAGGGCTTGGCCGGCACGCGTGCGTCAGCCTGGCTGTGAGCCGCTGCTCACAACGCTCGTTTCTGCCGTCCGTCTTAGGAGGACCGAGTTGACTGCAGAGGGGTTGGTGGTTGTTTCTAAAGATGCGTTTTGTTGGAAATCACTGTCTTGTCAAAAGCTGAAGCCATGGGCTTCGCTGAGTTCCCTGTTGCGGAAAACAGGTGGAATTTTTTCTTAAAAAATTATTAAAGATTCCCTGACTATTTTTTTGCTTTTTCAGAACAGAACTTCCTCAGCTTTTACTAGTTTCTGAAGTTCTTGTTGGACAGGGAAAGTATTTTCTGCTTTACTGAAGTACATTTGTGGTTTTGTCTTTTCAGTCGCAGCAATGGTGCTGGCTCAGAGGGACGTCCTCTGGCCTGACGTCTCTTGTTACTGGAAGCTTTAAGCATTTTTCCTTCCATCTATGTATTACGAAGTTTTTCTTTTCTCTTTTGTGTCTCTTTTTAAACAACCCCATAAGGTCAGTCTCTGTTGTGCCATTTCACTGTCCTGTGCTGACTTGTTTGGCAGCCGGGCACAGACGAAAGGCGCATCCTTCCTCCCGCGGCAGAGGACGCCCGGAGCAGCAGCCACCAGCGCTCCCCGAGCGGTGTGGCACGGCAGGGTCTCGGCATCGCCTGGCCCTGGTGAGCCGGGCTGGCACCGGGACCTCGGGCCGTTACTCTAAGGGTCGCAGTGTCCAGTTTTTCCCTGCTGTGGTGGATGTTTGTGGTCCATCAGCTTTGGCATCCTCACCTACCTCAGAGCTGAAGCCCCCGTGGAAGTTACACGTTGGGGCTTAATGTTTTGTGGTGCAGTGACATTAGGCTAAAGGGCTTTTGAAATCCAGTGCAATTAGGGGTAAACATAGGAACCATGCCTCCCGTGCAGGCCTTTCTTCTGTGGCTGTGTGTGCTATTTCAGTCCCTCTTTTTTTTTTTTTGTAACGAGTAGACTGAATGAAGCAAACTGTAGAAAAAGGGCCAGAAGTTTTAAGTTTTCGGTGTTGCCAAAGGCAGAACTCGGTGTCAGCTGCCAAAGGCAGCCTGTCCTCTGCTGTCACACACCTCTGCACGAGTGGCACCCGCACAGGTGTCCCCGCAGCTGTGAAAATGGGATTATTTGCTCTAATGCCCGAGAGACCCTCTGTCGCAGTCCCCTGCCATCTCTCCCCCTTCCCCTGCATAGCTACTGCTCTCCGTTTGTTTTGGCAGTACCGGCTGCGTGCAGTAATTAAGTAGAAAGGTTTGGATGTTATCGAAGCAACATGTTTCCATCTCAGAAAGTTTACTGTACTGTAAAACGTCTCACGCATGTGGGGGTTAGGGACCGGAGAGCTGTTTGCATTCCTGAAAATCAAGTCGCATCTCCATGCCTCCTTTCAGCGCCTTTCAATGGATGGCCGTGCCCTGCAGTTAGTGGGTTTTCCCAGCAAGCAAAATGTGCTGGGTTTATTTTGTTCGGTTTGACTAAAAATGCCAGCCAGCTCTCACGGAACTGCAAAGAGAAGCAGAGCATGTTGCTCAGCGGCGATTTCAGTGTGGCATTACTGAA